>CM040399.1:28673155-28728155 GCA_022702515.1 Ilyophis sp. 1 JC-2022 | reverse complement strand
TGCAAAGGATATGTGACCAAATATTAAATATGATACTTTAAAAATATGTTAAAGCAAAGGGTATGAATACTTATGTAAATGAGAAATTTCTGTTTTCGATTTTTTTATACATTTGCAAAAAATTCTAAAAACATGTTTTCACTTTGTCATTATGGGCTATTTTGTGTAGAATTTTGAGACAAAAAATGAACTTAATCTATTGTAGAATATGTCTGTAATGTAATAAAACGTGGAGAAGGTGAAAGGGGTGTTCAGACATTCCGGCTTGACTGTATATATATATATACTGTATATACACACACACACACTGTGTAAATATGAATATTTATAAGACACAGCTTTGTAATTCAGTCGGATTTTTTCGGCATTTGGACCTGCGAAAGACTGTCACTGATCAAATGCTGTTACCCCATTTTCTCCAACCTGCACCTCCCTGAATATCCCAGTTCTGGAGTGATTTAATACACAGCCAAGCTGTATTGATCCAAACTGCTCTCTCCGTCTGAAAAAGATGAGAAAGAATAGGTTCACTATCAGCTGGGGCATAAAATTTTGAGAGGCCACCAATCTCCCTCTCGTCGTGCGCACGCAGACATGAACAAACGCCAGCGCGCAAAACGAGAGAACAAACCCGTAGAGGATGAAGAAACTGTCTTTAAAAAGAGAGGGTAAGTGTGAGGAAATACCTCAGCTTTGTAAAAGAAAAAGAAAAAGGACAATATTACAGTCCGCTTCTTGCCTCTTTTTCAAAGTTATTTTCACATTACTTTTGCATGTTTACGACCTATATATATATTGTTTTCACCCTGTTGAATATAATGCTCTTTACTTTATGAAACTCTGTCAATAGCTGAGGCTGAGGCTGATGCCAGCACGTCCCCCCTGTCCCGCCCCCCGTCCCCCCCCCCCCAGGGTCTGATTAGCAGGTTAATTGACGGGTGGCTGTTGCTCTGCGCTGGCGCGCACCACACTAACATATTTAAGTGATATTTGTTTGCAGGCCTCGCGTTGCCTGTGGCTGTTTTTGTTTTCGCGTGGTGAACTTTTGCTGGAGAGATTGCTCATTCGTTGTACATTCTAAGGTAGCCCATTGTTTAGAGATAAGGAACTATAAATACTGCTGGTGCAGGAGCCGGGGGGAGCGCTGAGCACAAACACATTATCAGCCCTTTCGTTTGGTGTCTCCCTGCACCCCTGCCCCGCCCCTGATGTAACATTTACATGAGCAGAGCTTAATGACCATGATTTTAACCAGTGTAGACACATGTCAAACAGCTCGGCGAAATCGCGGGCAAAGGAGCGTCGGCTTTGAAAGAGGGATGTTCATTTTTTTTATTTTCTTCCGTGTCGCATGAAGCATGGAAAGCTATGTTTGTTTTGCAGTAACAAGCCAATGTAGCATATTTACGAGACAGTATATCTGTCATCTGTCACCAGGGCTGAGTCTTGTGTGTGTGTGGGTGGGGGGTGGGGGTTTGCAGGACATTGTGATCACCGACTGGCAGCCCCTCCTTAGTCCCGCCCATATACCGCTGGGCTGTATTGAGTTTTCTCTTTGTTTACGCTGGGGTATGTTTTTGAGAACGCCGTCACTTTCACGGGCACATCCTGGCCAACAGGCGTAAGAACGCAAAAGACCTGACGGACGGACGGCCGGCAATACTGAAATAGTCACATGAGATGCACGGATGGTCACAGAAAGCATTACACATTAATAAAAAATAATTTATTTATTTAATTAATCACTTAATTTATTTGTTTATTATTTGCTTATTTACTTATAAACGTTGGCTTTTAGTTGAGAGAGTGCAGAAGCAGATGATGTTTTTGGCTGAATCCGGGACAGTCGTGGGGGGTGGGGGTTTGGGGCGTTGTATTGAGTGCCATTTTAAAACCACGTACATTTCCAAATTAAATGTTGAAGAGCATGTTTTTAAAAATAGTAAAAAATAAATTAAAAAACTGTTAAAACATTCATGCTAAAATATCTTTAAAAAAGAGCATCTGTTTAAAAAAAATTAAGCAAATACTATAATTTGTTTTTACTATAACTAGAATTAAAATTGGAATTGTAAAGTGCATATGTTAACATTGCAAGAATTAGCAAATACTAAAATCATTGATTTTAAAACTTCTATGTTAAATCACATACAATAGAAATGAAATGTTAGATGATGTTATATATATATATATATATATATATATATACAGATGCATATCCATTAGTTAAGTGATGTCAGCTTGATCTCCACTTGCAGCATCCCAGAGGATGGAAATGCCTTTGATCTGAGGCATTGTGGGTCTTCCAGCTCTAAAGATCTTCTGATCTTTTGGCACTGAATATACACATCAGAGCGCTAATACAGCATCACTCCTCAGCAGAGCCAACCATGTCCTGAGCTTCCTGTCTGTGTCCCCCTGGCGCAGGAAGTAAGTCTGGCATCTGCCGCAGTGCGGTCGCACTTCCTGCGTATCTACTCGACAGGATCTTCTGTGGCCATTATGGGTTTGGAGGCTGTGCGTTGCCATGCTGATTCTGGCAGCACTGGAAGGCGTTCCTGTCTTAAAAACCTCCACTGGATCTGTGCCATAACCCACTTAAACCCCACGTACGCAAATATATTTGTCTATATTGAATATATTTCTAATTTGGGTCACACTTTAAATTAAGTCTTCATATGAAAGCTTTATATAGGCTATATAAAACCTTCATAAACATGACACAATGGCTTCATAAATAATACATAAGCTAATGTTTTGCTTCATAAAGGGTGACATACCTTCTTATGCGACATGTTATGCCATATGTGTCACGGTTAGCCTAGCCTGCATGTTTTATGTCACCCAGTATATTCTTTATCCATTAGCCAGGTAACATTGTTGGTTATGTCACATTTGGCATAACATTTTGCATAAGAAGGTGTTATGTCACTCTTTATGAAGCATGACATTTGCTTATGTATGAGTTATGAAGCCATTTTGTCTCGTTTATGAAGCCTTCACATGGAAACTTTGTTTAAAGTGTGACCCAAATTTGTTTATACATATAAGGAAAGATAATCGTGTTCTGCTTATGAAGGCCATAGAGAGAGCAATGACTAAGCTCATTTTCTCTAAACGGCTCCAGGATAAACTGAACATAAACACCCCAGGCGCCTCTATAGCGCTGCTTCTGTAATATTTATCACTAAAACTGTGTCAGGGTCTCTGCCTTTTCTTTTGTTTACGGAATGGAAATTAGTGGCTGCCAAATCAGTGGCTGCTTTGCAAATGATTGCAGAATCCAGAAGCAGTAGTTTTATATCTGCAGGAAGAAAGGGCCAGCAGCGTATGTCCGTGAGCAGGGCTGCCAGCTTTCACACTTTCGGTGTGAGTCACACTCTTTCAGGCTCTGTCTCACACTCTCACGCCAGATGAAAAGACAATCTCTCAATCGATACCCCCACCCCACCAACAATCTCAATCCCACTACCCCACCTTCCCCATGGCGATCTCAATCGCCCCGCCCCGCACCACCCCGCAACCGCAATAAATCTCTCGCCAGCCAGCCAGCCAGCCAGCTCACCAAAGTTGGCAGCCCTGCCGTTAGTCACATAGCAGACAGTGAAATGTCAGAGTTATTCTTAGTTTCCACAAGAGCGCGCTGCTGTGGGAACCCCTTCTCTCCATTGCTTTGTTTGTTTGACAGAGTTTCTGTACATTTTCAGGAGGGATTAAAGCAATAGGCAGCATGCATTCCCTTCACATATCGCCAAACCTGCTGAGGATCGTTTTGAACCTCCTTATCGGAGAGCCCTCAGGTGAAAGAGAACTAAACCTTTCTTTCTGCTTCTTTTTTTCATTTTTTTTTCTCTCAAATAAACTAACTTTTTAATGTTTTCATCAGTCATGCATGAAATTGGCTTTTTAAACGACTTTTCGGGGCTCAAGGGTCTCTCTGAGGTTAGAGAGGGTCTCTCTGAGGTTAGAAAGGGTCTCTCTGAGGTTAGAGAGGGTCTCTCTGAGGTTAGAAAAGGTCTCTCTGAGGTTAGAGAGGGTCTCTCTGAGGTTAGAGAGGGTCTCTCTGAGGTTAGAGAGGGTCTCTCTGAGGTTAGAGAGGGTCTCTCTGAGGTTAGAGAGGGTCTCTCTGAGGTTAAAAAGGGTCTCTCTGAGATTAGATAGGGTCTCTCTGAGGTTAGAGAGGGTCTCTCTGAGGTTAGAAAAGGTCTCTCTGAGGTTATAGAGGGTTCAAGGTTCAAGGTTCAAGGTTCAATTTTATTGTCAACTCTACTATATATACAAGACATACAGAGGATTGAAATTTTGTTCCTCTCATCATCCACGGTGCAATAAAAGAAAAAGATAAACATAAAATACAAACACATACACAATATAAAAAGATATAAATCTAAAAGTGCGTGAAAATATAAAATACAAGTAAATCTAAAACTAAGATACATATAGTGCAAATGGACGCAGTGCAAGTATGGATGTAATGTTACAGTGCAAATGGACGCAGTGCAAGTATGGATGTAATGTTACAGTGCAAATGGACGCAGTGCAAGTATGGATGTAATGTTACAGTGCAAATGGACGCAGTGCAAGTATGGATGTAATGTTACAGTGCAAATGGACGCAGTGCAAGTATGGATGTAATGTTACAGTGCAAATGGACGCAGTGCAAGTATGGATGTAATGTTACAGTGCAAATGGCAGCAATTGTATCAAATATAATAGTACAAGGGTACCTTGCGCATCCAGTTTACGGTTTCCACGCTTAGAAATGCGAACGGCGAACGCACGGATATGATTGGTTTACCTAGACCACGCGCTGCCGTACGTGACTGAGATACTGAGGATCCACAGTTTTCCGGACAGGGTGGGTTTCTTCCCCTGCACAGAACAGTAAAGCCTGGATCGCTCACAGGACGTCCAGTCGTTAGATCGCCGTGGTCAGCTCACCCAGGTTAAGACGCACGACTCATTCAAGCTGCTATTAACCTCCACTGTGTCTCTCTGGCTGTTCTGAGTCTTCTCTTTTCTGTCTCATCCACTCTATTTATCTTCTATCTATCTCTATTTTTTTCCTCTCTAACACTCCAGTCCTTATTGCTTTTAAAATGTATCACTGTTCCCAGGGGTGCTCCTGAGCTTTTATTCCCCCCCCCCACCCCCCTTTCCTACCGTGAGATATCGATTGTTGGGGGGCGAGCGGGAGGCTTATGAGCTAAGAAGGGGCTTTTTTGCAGGAGGTGGGGCCCTACACACAGCGCGTATCTCGCTTATAGGATGGGCTGGCACTGATTTCTTCAATTTCACTTTCCTCCATTTTGTTTAATATTTCACCGTTGGAAGATTTTTTTTGTGTGTTCTTCTTACTGAAAGAAATGAGTGAATTTGGAAAACAAGACTTGGGTGCACTTTTGTATGAAACGTGGAAACGCAAAGTCGCATTTAGTCCTGGATGACTTCGACTCGGGATGAAAAAGGCAGGAATACCCAGAATGCCTCTGGCACGCGCAAGCCAAGAAGCCGAGCACATCAGCCATACCGCTCTGTATGTCTGTCTGTCTGTCTGTCTGTCTGTCTGTCTGCTTATCTGAAGAAAAAACAGGTTGGGGCTTGTGGTGGAGGAAGGAATCGTTAGGTGCAGCACCCATAATGCATTGCACTGTTTATATAGACTACCATCTTATATGTACTTTTTGGAATAGCACTTGGATTCTAAGGTTTCTGCCTTATCTTTCTTCTCTTCATTTGAGTCTCATGCCTCTCAAATTGACCCCTTTCCAACCTCTTCCCAGCCTCCGTTTGATTGACACTTCACTTATGAAGCATCTGTTTTTCTCTGGCACTCCAGGTCCAGCACTACCTCTTTTTATCCTTCTATGCACTGCCTCACTGACATCCTGGTGAGCTGCGATCACCTATCTCTCTCTCCTTTCTCTCTCTGTCTCTCTCCTTTCCTCTCTTTCTATCTCCCTCCCCTCTCTCTGTCTCTCTCTCTCTTTTTCTCTACCTATCTCTCCATCTCTCTGTCTCTGTGTATCTCTCTCACTCTATCTCTCGCTCTCACTCTCTCTCATTCTCTACCTATCTCTCTTTCTCTCTCTCTCTCTCTCTCTGTCTTTGTCTTTCTAGAAAACTCTAGAAACTCTCCTCCCCCCTCACCACTATTGTTACTTTTTTCTCACTGCACTTCTAAATTGAATGCTGCGTCTTTCTCTCAAGGTCGATCCTGGAGAAGGCGGCCCGACCTCAGGATGTCGAGTGTAATTTTTCACAGGCAATGCAACATCTAGTTTCCCTTAAGCACTGTGTGGGGATTGTGTGAGGGGGGAAAATCTAAAGAATAATTGCCTTTAAGAAAACATATTTTAGTTATGAAATAATGTTCCAGAAAACAGTGTCAGAATTCTAGTCTAAGTGGACTTACTTTTCATGAGCAATGATACTGATTCATATTTTACAGCTTAGCCATATTCCAGAAGCTCTTATAGCTTGTATATACAGGTATGTCATTTCTTAATTTGCATTTAAAAATACATTAACAGTGACATGTTTTTATTATTTATTTCCTTGTCCTTAAAAACAGAAACATGTTGGTATTTAAATGTGGCACATATGCTGGCGGTCATGTTTGTGTTTTTGAAAACTGAGCATTAAACAGAATAACAAGTCACACTTTGCAGCGATTAAAAAACTGCAAATGCATATATCACTGTGTTTCTGAGTAGTGCTCTCTTTCTAATACTCATGTAACACTAGTCACTTGATTTTGCCTCTTACTGTCTTAGCCTTAAAGGCTATAGATACAGCATTTCACCTTCATTTACATCCTTTCCCCTCTAGTGTCTCATATGGAGATTGCATTTCATAACAGCAACACAGCAACAACAATCCTCGTATCACCATGCATTATCGTTTTCATTTTAACTGGAGAAATTAAGTAAAAGAAAAGCACAGGGCGTTCATAGCATATTGCGTAGCTTAGCTGGCGCATTTATAGTGAAGGGGGCAGAGAGATCTGCAGGGGAGTCGAAAAACGAACGGCACAACACCAGGAACTCTGAAGTCTTAGACATAAAGAAACACTGCATCTTTTAAGGCCCATAAAACTATTTTTGCAATTATACATTCATAATCAATATTTATTTCTCGGGAAAAGCAATACTTTTATTCTGCATCTTTCATCAAGCTCTGTGGATGTATTTTATAACAAAAATGGGTTTGTCTCCATAAAAATGCTGTATCTATAGACTTTAAGACTTAGCCATAGCTTACTATGAAAGCTAGATTTGATGTTCATGTCTATGGATAGCTGCTACATTATGATAGAACTGTACTTTATCTGACCTGTTTGTAGTTCCTTCAATGACCTTTGCTATGCACTTACTGTGCATCCCTTTGGATTAAAGGGTCTGCCAAATGTAATGTAATGGTCCATCTGAAATTATCTTGATCTGAAGGAGCTAATGAAAAGAAAGTAGCCATTTATTACACGCAATTAAACGTGTTTTAACGTGTTTCTCAACATATTGACAGGTGCATGTATTAATGAACAGAGCTGGCAGCTGGCTGGGTCTTCAGAAGCCACCTACATGGACAAAGATTCACTCAGACAAATAGAAGTACTTAGAGACTAATAAAAAATGTAGCTGTATATAATGGCTATTCATTTAGAGCATAGGTGTCAAACTCCCGGCCCGCCACGTCATTTTTTGTGGCCCGCGAGAACTTAAGTATCTGACGCGTGTATCTATGTGGCTGGTTAACGGGGATTAACTTTTACGATATAACAGACAAACGCAGACGCGGACGCACACCCGCGGTACATACGTTAAATAAAACGTTAAATGAAGTTTGTATAAAAAAGATATAAGAAAAAAAACGGCGATTTTTGAAAAAAACGGCACCCCCGCCCCCCCGTCAACAATTACAATCGAGGTCCGCGAAAATCCCAAGTATGGTTATATTTATAGTCTTACAGTTACAACCGGCCCTTTGAGGGCAACCATAATGCTGATTTGGCCCGGGGTGAAAATGAGTTTGACACCACTGATTTAGAGCATGTAAGTTATTATTGTTTGTAAAATAAGCGTTTAAAAAAAATTATCTGCTATTATACTTTTGAATGAAATATCAGTATTGAATCATGAGTATGGTGCTTTGAAAGTGAAATATCAGTATTGAATCATGAGTATGGTGCTTTGAAAGTGAAATATCAGTATTGAAACATGAGCACAACTTCCAGTTTAAGCCAAACCCATTTACAGATACCGATGATTGTATTGGTTGAACAGGTACACATACACACACATGACAGTGTCAACTCTGCACACACCACAGACAGCAATGCCTAGAGGCTCATTTTTCTTCCAATGTATTAATACTATGTAAAACAAGGTAAACTACCAAAAAAAATAAACATAACAAAAATAACATTCCTTAAAGTGAGGGACAGTTACCACAGATAAGACCATCTTTGGCCTCCTGTTCTTTCTGCTGCTATTAACTGGAAGAAAACATTTGAATTTCCTGAATTGTTTTTTTAAAGCCGTACGTAAAAAAAAGGGTTCAAATTGCTGCCCGACTGCATAAAGAAATTTGAGCTGTGATTTATTCCAAAGCAGCCAATCAGAATGGAGTCCCTTCCCACGTGACATGGGTGAAGCAGGAGGCCTTGCTAATGGGGAGCCAATCATAGCAGACGGAGCAGATGCCAGAAGGGTGGTGGGAGCCTCGGGGGCAGTACGGAGAGGTGAAACCACGGTGACCGTATCCTCCAGATGCTGTACTTCCTGATTACGGATTTGATCCGTCCCCCACCCAGCCCATTCTAATTAAGCCAGGGATTGCTGGTCTCAGCTGAATGACCTTGCTGGTGTAATGAGCACAATCAGTCTGTCTTTGTGACATAATGGGCCAACGGCGTTGGTGGGGGCCCTGCACATTGAGGTGTGGAACTGACGTGGGGGGGCAGTGGGGAGATCTTTGGGGTGGGAGGAGGGTTAGATTAGGAGTAATGATCCAGAGAGCATTAGCAGCAGTGACCTACCTAGCACCGTCCTCTTCACCCACAAGGACTACCCTGTCAATCATAAAGAAGGCCACCCACACAACGTTGCTACCTGTGCTACAAAAAGATGTAAAAAAAAAATACAACTTGTCTCATGAAAGAAAAGGTCGAAATAAGAGAAAGAGATTTTAATTAAAAATATGGGTCGAGTATGCTACCCCTAAGCTGTTAGCATGCTACCCCTAAGCAGTTAGCATGCTACTACCTGCTACTCTCTCTTTCTTTTTCTCTCCACTTTTAAAAAATTGTAATTGATTCGGTTTTCTCTTTCCTCTCTCAGTAAGTATTTCTTCCTCGGATTTGTCTAACCCCTTGTCGCAGCGATCAGTTTTCTGCTCACCCAATTTGTTAAATAAATGGTGGTTGTAGGTGGCACAGGGCGGGTCTCTGGGCTCAGGAGAAGCTGTAATAAACGGTGGTTGTAGGTGGCACAGGGCGGGTCTCTGGGCTCAGGAGAAGCTGTAATAAACGGTGGTTGTAGGTGGCACAGGGCGGGTCTCTGGGCTCAGGAGAAGCTGTAATAAATGGTGGTTGTAGGTGGCACAGGGCGGGTCTCTGGGCTCAGGAGAAGCTGTAATAAATGGTGGTTGTAGGTGGCACAGGGCGGGTCTCTGGGCTCAGGAGAAGCTGTAATAAATGGTGGTTGTAGGTGGCACAGGGCGGGTCTCTGGGCTCAGGAGAAGCTGTAATAAATGGTGGTTGTAGGTGGCACAGGGTGGGTCTCTGGGCTCAGGAGAAGCTGTAATAAATGGTGGTTGTAGGTGGCACAGGGCGGGTCTCTGGGCTCAGGAGAAGCTGTAATAAATGGTGGTTGTAGGTGGCACAGGGCGGGTCTCTGGGCTCAGGAGAAGCTGTAATAAATGGTGGTTGTAGGTGGCACAGGGCGGGTCTCTGGGCTCAGGAGAAGCTGTAATAAATGGTGGTTGTAGGTGGCACAGGGCGGGTCTCTGGGCTCAGGAGAAGCTGTAATAAATGGTGGTTGTAGGTGGCACAGGGCGGGTCTCTGGGCTCAGGAGAAGCTGTAATAAATGGTGGTTGTAGGTGGCACAGGGCGGGTCTCTGGGCTCAGGAGAAGCTGTAATAAACGGTGGTTGTAGGTGGCACAGGGCGGGTCTCTGGGCTCAGGAGAAGCTGTAATAAACGGTGGTTGTAGGTGGCACAGGGCGGGTCTCTGGGCTCAGGAGAAGCTGTAATAAATGGTGGTTGTAGGTGGCACAGGGCGGGTCTCTGGGCTCAGGAGAAGCTGTAATAAATGGTGGTTGTAGGTGGCACAGGGCGGGTCTCTGGGCTCAGGAGAAGCTGTAATAAATGGTGGTTGTAGGTGGCACAGGGCGGTCTCTGGGCTCAGGAGAAGCTGTAATAAATGGTGGTTGTAGGTGGCACAGGGTGGGTCTCTGGGCTCAGGAGAAGCTGTAATAAATGGTGGTTGTAGGTGGCACAGGGCGGGTCTCTGGGCTCAGGAGAAGCTGTAATAAATGGTGGTTGTAGGTGGCACAGGGCGGGTCTCTGGGCTCAGGAGAAGCTGTAATAAATGGTGGTTGTAGGTGGCACAGGGCGGGTCTCTGGGCTCAGGAGAAGCTGTAATAAATGGTGGTTGTAGGTGGCACAGGGCGGGTCTCTGGGCTCAGGAGAAGCTGTAATAAATGGTGGTTGTAGGTGGCACAGGGCGGGTCTCTGGGCTCAGGAGAAGCTGTAATAAATGGTGGTTGTAGGTGGAACAGGGCGGGTCTCTGGGCTCAGGAGAAGCTGTAATAAATGGTGGTTGTAGGTGGCACAGGGCGGGTCTCTGGGCTCAGGAGAAGCTGTAATAAATGGTGGTTGTAGGTGGCACAGGGCGGGTCTCTGGGCTCAGGAGAAGCTGTAATAAATGGTGGTTGTAGGTGGCACAGGGCGGGTCTCTGGGCTCAGGAGAAGCTGTAATAAATGGTGGTTGTAGGTGGAACAGGGCGGGTCTCTGGGCTCAGGAGAAGCTGTAATAAATGGTGGTTGTAGGTGGCACAGGGCGGGTCTCTGGGCTCAGGAGAAGCTGTAATAAATGGTGGTTGTAGGTGGCACAGGGCGGGTCTCTGGGCTCAGGAGAAGCTGTAATAAATGGTGGTTGTAGGTGGCACAGGGCGGGTCTCTGGGCTCAGGAGAAGCTGTAATAAATGGTGGTTGTAGGTGGAACAGGGCGGGTCTCTGGGCTCAGGAGAAGCTGTAATAAATGGTGGTTGTAGGTGGCACAGGGCGGGTCTCTGGGCTCAGGAGAAGCTGTAATAAATGGTGGTTGTAGGTGGCACAGGGCGGGTCTCTGGGCTCAGGAGAAGCTGTAATAATGGCAGTAAAAGCAGGGGAACAGCATGTTTAGTTCACTTCTAGAGTCGAGTGAAGGCTTGTAAATCCACTCCATTCATGCTGCACAAATTCTCATTATGGGTCCACAAGGGTCTGGAAACTGCCAGGGGATGTTGATCATTGGCCGATGCATAAACCAATCAAAGTGCAGTCCTCTTCACAGGCAAAACACTTTGATTGGCTCTTAAAGTAAATTATAGTTCCACTATGAAGACTTTTTGTGCAACATTCTGGGTTCAAGAGCAGGTTAGATTTTTTTTTTTTCTAAAGCAGCGAGACAGCTCAGGTTTGAAAAATGAAGTTCTGTTATAAGCAGGTTTATTCCAAAGGAAATATAGTGATACCTGAACAGTAAACACGGATGTGTATGTGTGTGTGTGTGCAGACTGTGCACGTGTGTGTTTCTTGAATCTATGTTTTGAATTTTTTTTAATTCATGTTGTTCTTGAATATATAGAATTTAACATGATAAAAATGTTTTTTGATATTTAAAGTGTGAATATTTATACTTTAAAAAAATATTTTGCTTTTTAGTCATTTAAATAAGTTAAGTTGACAGTTTATTTTAAGTCAACTTAACTTATAACTGAACTAATAATTGAAATTGTTATGACAACATAAATTTTTATTTGTTTTAGTCTACTCCAGTCAAGTTCAGTAAATTAATTTGAAAAGAACATGTTGACTGAAATCCTAGTTCTGAAATCGGGCGATGTATCGCGAGATCTGGGGCCTGAAATGGCCGAAAAGGACGGACGATCAATGATCAATCTTCGGCAGCACACACCGGTCAGTGAGTACATTACTAAAGTCTGTCATTGTCATCAAATGTAAATAAGCACATACATGTTATATATACTAGCTATATATAAGCACATAAATGTTATATATACTAGCTATATATAATCACATACATGTTATATATACTAGCTATATATAATCACATACATGTTATATATACTAGCTATATATAAGCACATACATGTTATATATACTAGCTATATATAAGCACATAAATGTTATATATACTAGCTATATATAAGCACATACATGTTATATATACTAGCTATATATAAGCACATACATGTTATATATACTAGCTATATATAAGCACATAAATGTTATATATACTAGCTATATATAAGCACATACATGTTATATATACTAGCTATATATAAGCACATACATGTTATATATACTAGCTATATATAAGCACATACATGTTATATATACTAGCTATATATAAACACATACATGTTATATATACTAGCTATATATAAGCACATACATGTTATATATACTAGCTATATATAAGCACATAAATTATATATACTAGCTATATATAAGCACATACATGTTATATATACTAGCTATATATAAGCACATAAATGTTATATATACTAGCTATATATAAGCACATACATGTTATATATACTAGCTATATATAAGCACATAAATGTTATATATACTAGCTATATATAAGCACATAAATGTTATATATACTAGCTATATATAAGCACATACATGTTATATATACTAGCTATATATAAGCACATACATGTTATATATACTAGCTATATATAAGCACATACATGTTATATATACTAGCTATATATAAGCACATACATGTTATATATACTAGCTATATATAAGCACATACATGTTATATATACTAGCTATATATAAGCACATACATGTTATATATACTAGCTATATATAAGCACATACATGTTATATATACTAGCTATATATAAGCACATACATGTTATAATTACTAGCTATATATAAACACATATATGTTATATATACTAGCTATATATAAGCACATACATGTTATATATACTAGCTATATATAAGCACATACATGTTATATATACTAGCTATATATAAGCACATACATGTTATATATACTAGCTATATATAAGCACATAAATGTTATATATACTAGCTATATATAAGCACATAAATGTTATATATACTAGCTATATATAAGCGCATACATGTTATATATACTAGCTATATATAAACACATACATGTTATATATACTAGCTATATATAAGCACATACATGTTATATATACTAGCTATATATAAGCACATAAATGTTATATCTATGCTATGTATAAGCACGACAAAACATCTGAGATGAAAATTCTGAGCAGCAGGTAATCGTCTATAAAAAACTAAATTGTAGAAGGTATAGAAGAGTATTTAAGGTGTTTGTTTTATTAATGACACTGTTGATAGCGCTTTCATTACATTACATTACATTATAGGCATTTAGCAGATGCTCTTATCCAGAGCGACTTACACAACTTCTTATTACATTTATCCATTCATACAGCTGGATATATACTGAAGCAATTCGGGTTAAGTACCTTGCTCAAGGGTACAACGGCAGTGTCCTACCTGGGAATCGAACCTGCAACCTTTCGGTTACAAGTCCAGCTCCTTAACCATTATACTACACTGCCGCTTTCGCTTCCTTACATGCTCAGTCAACCTACTGGATGAATAACAATTAAATAAATAAATATTTTTTAAATACTGTGACCATTGTAGAGCATTTCATAGGTGCAGTGGCACCACCAGAGATGTGTGTCCCCACCACTATATCACATTGGGCCCCACCTCTATGTACTTAAGTTATATATGATCCTAGTATATTTGAGCTTTGGGCCACTAGAATTATGATTAACTTTCCACCCAATTACATCAGTGCTGCTTAGATGTACTTTGACACGACTCCGCTTTATCTCATTCAGTGCCACGGGCGACTTTAGTCGACAAAAATATGAATGGTCTAAAGTGCCAAGGGCGACTAAAATCAACCATGATCGTCCTTACTCTTCTATACCGATAAATAATTCTGGATTTGAGTCGAGAAAAATTAAACGATGACCAATTTACAATTACGTTTTTTTACGCTGCTTAGATGTACTGACCAGTAAAAATCACGTCTCATTTGTCACAGCATTGCTGCGAGTGTGGGATTGGATGCGATTAAACATCTTACCATGTACAGGGAGGGGGGGGAGAGGGGGGGGGTTATACGTCAAACAATTAACATATTTTTTATATTATAAATGTACTATTCCTAAAAATAATACTAAATTATGTTTGATATGTTCAAAAATGGTGCATGACCTGTGCAGAAGTGCATTGCAGGCTATGTGACTGGAAGGGGTTATTGTTACATTACATTACATTATAGGCATTTAGCAGACGCTCTTATCCAGAGCGACTTACACATCATTTCTTTTGCATTTATACATAGTATCCATTGATACAGCTGGATATATACTGAAGCAATGCAGGTGAAGTACCTTGCTCAAGGGTACAACGGCAGTGTCCGACCTGGGAATCGAACCGGCAACCTATTGGTTACAAACCCAGTTCCTTAACCATTATACCACACTGTCTCTGCGAGCTAATTTCCTTCCTCTGGTGCTGGTCTGGTTTTAAACACACATGATCCCAGGACATGTGGACACACTTCCAGCTTAAAGTGTGCATGTTAATTAAGTCCCCGGTCGGATTAAACATACGGTGTGAATGTGTGAAGCTTTATTTTATTTTATTTTGTTCATTGCTTTAGTTGGTCCGCATACACATATGTTTATGTATTTTTTAACACTGACTATCAAAGCACTTGCAGTATTGTTAAAATATTCAAAATATGCAAAGTGGTGCCCTTCAGTTATAGCATAAGGCCAATAGAATATATTACCATGCCTATTGGGAGTAATCGTAAGTCTGACTAATATGCCACAGCCGCAGTTAATTTTGAGTAAACACTAACATTGCAAGTGCATGTGTACTTTTGCCCAAACACCAGTCATGTTGCCATACCGACAACATTCTGCTCCAACCGTTCCCTCTGCAGCTGGGCCTTCCCTTTTTCAAGTAGAAAAGATGAAAATTGGCTACTATGAACAGGAGAGGAGAGGGTCCATACTTTACATAATATAAAGAGCAGATGAGCGTTAGGAGCAAATGGGAATGTTTCAATGGGCTCTTGTCAAATTTTTATCAACGCACTGACAAGCAGTAAGCCACATGTTAAAATAACTCTGAATTATTGACCTTTTACAGAATTATTATGAAGAAGCAGGGTGCATCAGAATCCTTTTACCTGGATCTCATTAAAAATTGGAGTGTATTTTTTTTACCTGGATCTCATAAGGAATCAGGGTGCAACCCTTTTACCTGGATCTCATAAACAAAAACAAACATATTGGTTAAAGCTATATGACTCTCAATAGGTTCATATCATAAGCTTTAAGCGGAGGTGGTATCGCAGACTGTTGCTGGGAGACCCGGATCCTTCACTCCCAGAATCGCAAACATTATAGTAGGTCTTGCCCTTTGCCTTGCATCTGCAGTGGCTGTGTATGATCTTAGAAAAAAGAGAAAAAATAATGAATTACATTTTTTTAAAAGATCAAAATTGGTGAGGCTACATGGTGAGTTAACTCATGGAATTTTCATCAGAAGTGCTAACTCTTTGAGTGCACTGTGATTTTATTAGAACCCTGCTGGCTGTGTCAGTACTTTGGTCATTTACGATACCATGTGAAAAATTATGAAATATATTTAATTCCCTGTGTATTCAATATTTATGGAGAACCAAAGTAGGTACTGGAGATTTTTGAGCAGGGTTGATTTGTTATAATAGACTAACTTTGAATAATGAAGCTGGAATTGAAGTAGATTGGCCAATGTTTCCTTCTGGTAATGACTCTGCAGATGACGGTGAAGAGTGTATGAAGCATAGACTTATTTGTGTGGATGTAGACACTGTTATGTGTCTGAAAGTCAGATGGATTTTATGAATTCTGTATTCTGTTTGGAGCTGGTTGAATGAATCTCAGATGGTACTTAATAAAATGTTTGTATATACCCCTGTTTAGAATGTCCAGACTTAGTTGTTACATTTTAATTGTCTAATTGAGGAATCCAATTGTTGGGATCACAATCAAGATATTATAAACCATTTCACAATAGCTTGTATTTTTTGTGTGGAATGATGATTCCACGAGTCCCTTAATGTTGACTTAATTTTTATAGATTTTTCTCTGTAAAGTTACAAAGATATTCAAAATAAACTGAACTGAACAATGGGTCATTTGCCCTCAGGACAGAACTGTCCCTTGATGACAGTTTTATCAGAGCCCAGAAGAAATGAACATTTGGAAGGTGAGGAAGGTGTTTTAGAAGAAACTGTGTTTTAAATAGATCGTTCCACTTTCACACTGAACAGACTTCCCCTTGACTTTCTATGTGATCTTTTGGAAAGAATTGTCCCTGTGGACCTGAGTTTGTGTGGCTAATTTGAATTCCAAAAACTATTTGCCATTGGATTAAATTAATTTTGCCATCCAAAGCTTCCCTTGTGTATTTTCTGATAAGAACAACTGACCCCAGAAGATATCAAAGACTTTTAAATTGGATGGGTCAATTGGAGAATTGGATGGGTCAATTGGAGAATTGGATGGGTCAATTGGAGAATTGAATGGGTCAATTGGAGGAAATGGACATGAAAATTAGATGTTATTTAGTGTGTTTCCTTTAATAATAGATAAATTTGTTCCATAAAATAAAACAACAAGGGACATTTTTCTTGAGTTGAAAGGCGCATTTGAAAGTCTTTCCAGATTTTAATCTGTGGCCAAAGTATGTTTTTTTAGAACACTATTCCTGTCTCATCTTGAGCCTTCTTGTTTTGCTATGGTATGTTAAGTGACGTTCAATTTAAGTTTGGTTTCACTGGATTCCCAGAAAGAAGTCTGAATTGACCACATTACAGAGTGATTTTAAAAACACACATATTGATTAAAGCTATACGATATGACTCTCAATAGGTGCATATCATAAGTTTTACGCAGGGCGGTATTCCAGATTGTTGCTGGGAGCCCCGGATCCTTCTCTCCCCCCAGATATAATGGCTTGCTAGCAAGGACATTGTAGAGCACACACCATTGTGAGAGGCCCTTTTTAAAGTGCTTATCCATCAGGGATTGTGTCGCTCTGACCCCAACTGCTCATGTTTTTCACTTGAAGGTGAATGGGCATTGCTAAGTGACCGGACTGTGCTAATGCATCTGTAGAGGCTGATGTTCTCCACATACCCAAGACTCGCAGTATCTGTAGAGAAACGTCCCTACAGTTCGATTTAGAGTAGAAATGAGTCAGGGCTTAAACCAGATGTATATTGGCTCCACTGACAGTACATGTTTCTCTGAAGTATTTTTTTTCTGTTATCACTATTATGATTTTTTTTCTTCTTTTTTTTATTTTGAAATGTACGGTTTTTTTGTGTGTCATTGCAGGACATGAATCCAGCATGCTGATTTGAGTCTCACTTGCGATTGATGTAATCGAAAAAGCTGTCTTTGAAAGTCAGTCTCACACAGTAGTTGTTGAACTTGAAGAATGCTTAAGAGAAAATCTGCATTGGAAGCTGATAATATCGTTAAATATGAAAATACATATTTTCAGAATGAGTTCATCAATTTAGTTAGTATCTCAGATCTACCGAAAGGTATTTGCAAATACGTCAAATGCCACCAGACCCAAAGCTTTCCGACAGCTGTCTGGACACCGTTGCTCCCTCTACATCATCAACAGATGATCTCACAGTTGTTAAAACGACTGGGCAGGTCCTATTCATCATTCCCAGTGGACGAATCACAGCTCAGAACTAGGAATAAGGGAAATGGGATGGCCCCTAAAGAAGCGAAGACGGAATACCTGATAAACTGGCAGGTGTTACATTTGACACGAATGCACATCTGTCATGTGAACAAATTGAATGTGTTACTAAAGACCCCAGCTTATAGAAACCAGGGAAACTACTGTCAGAAGTTACGCACAGCAGGGTGCTTTAGGCTTACATCGAACAGCAAGAAGAGGTTTGCAGATACAGACAAGGGCAAAAGGAAGCCCAAGAGGTTAATGTCCTGCCAGATTTTTTCCCAAAAGCAAGATCAGTTGTCTGCCTTGCAGAGGAGTGGAATGCATTGATAAATGTGATGAATTAAAACGTTCTGGACCAGCAGTGTCACTGATATGGAATTTCTTCATTTTGCGTAGAAAAAAAAATCATGAGCCAGTTGTAATTTTGACATGCATTCCATCCTGACGGTCTGCCTTGTGTACAGAGTGACAGGTAACGTCTGTTATTCTTTGCAAATTTTCTGTGCTTTAAGCACAAATCACACGTATCAAACGCACTGTAAAAACACGTTCACAACTTTCGGTATTTGAATGTTCGCAAATCTAGGTGCAACTGTCCAATGGCACTACAATCCCTACCTAACAATCTTTCTTCTGTATTGTTGCCCTGACAATAATTACCTGGGTCTTTTCCCATCACACAGTTCTCTAGCGGAAATGTAGTGATCATAGAATTCCTTAGTAAAAAGGAACATCTTTGGGAAATGTAATTTTATCTTTTAATTAAGTACACTGTTAAATTATTTCGTCCTAGTAGCCTTTCCCCATGAGGAACCTTTGATAGAAGCAGCAGAGCCTCTTTGAATGGTAAGATTACTATTTTCATGAGGACAGTTTCTCCACCTGCTGCTGCTGCTGCTGCCCAGAATCTACACTCATGAGAAAGCCAGGTTGATCATGGGCGTGACGGTTGAGCGGTCAATGCAGAATAATCACAGACAAGATGCTGTGTTGATTTGGGAGCTTAATGGAAGAATCTGTGATTTGTGTCTTGGATCATAGCAGAATTTGCCTTATCTGTGTGCACTCTTCCCTGGACTGGGCCTGTAATTGTTGAGGTTTCTGGAGCCACGCAGACAAAGGGAGGGTCGTCATTACAAACCTCCAGAATGTTCTATGTTTTCTCAACACAGATGTAAGTATTACATGGTAATTTCTCTATTCTGACTGAAACCAGCTCTGCTGTTGTCACATGGCGCATTTGTGTTCTATTGTTTGTGTGAATCGTATGACTCTTTCTCCCGCCCGTTCAAAATATGTGATTTTGAATTTGCGCCTATAGGCCTCCACTGCACAAACGCTGTTGGCAGAAGCCAAGCTAACGGCACCACAGCCAGTTTAGATAACGTATATATCTACCTGTTTTTACAAAACAACTATGTGGAGGTTTTGCATTTACTGGAGGGAAAAAATGGCATTTTCTGTCATTATGGCCTAATTTCCTCAAGTCATTTTTAAATGATCTGTCGTTTCCATATATTTATTCGTTCTTACACAATAAATATCTGGAGGTATAGCATACGTTCTAGAGGAAGTAACAATACATTAGCTGTCGTTTTGTAGTAATTTCCGGAAGTATTTTTAAATTTCAGGCCGTCGTTTCTCGTTCATTTTCTGTTAGCTACAGCATACTCTACTTGTGGAAAGAACAGAAAAGTTCCTGAAATTTCACCGCCATTATGTCATCAAATTGGCAGGTTACCAGGTTTTCTTCTGTTGTCCTGTAGAGACTGGTTTTACGTTGGATTTTTTTTACAGAACTCTGGCTCAGGTGCACGTCCCACATTTGCACTGGGGTGTCGAGCTTAATTTAGAGCTATGAATTAATAACTAAGACTGGTGATAGAAATGCCAGGTGCTAAAGAAGGAAGTAGTGCTGAAAGAGCAGGTTCGCTTATGCCGTCCAGAGAATGACGTTGCATCTAACGTTTGCCAGGACATCTGGCCAATTAGCTGGTATCACATTACAAGATAGTGTGTGTGTGTGTGTGTGTGTGTGTGTGTGTGTGTGTGTGTGTGTGTGTGTGTGTGTGTGTGTGTGTGTGTTTGTGCTCATAGTCTGTCACATTTTACTGTAATATCAAATGTCAGTGCAATGTGCTTTCTATTAAAATGTGGATGATGTGTGGGGATATTGTTTAAAATTATAAGGGGCTTTTTTGAGACATAACGATGAGAATGAAAGAGGAATAACTTGGTAGTACATACAATCCGCATAGCGACATTTGTATTTAGGGGTTTATATTATCTTGTAGACCGCTGACCCAGAAGAGGTGACGGCTAAGCGACTTGAGCCACAGCTGACAGAGGAGATGCCCTCCCCAAGAATGTTTTTGGAATTGCCTCGATACTGGAGGGAGCAAGTTGTTAGGACAGGCAACCCTAACATGGTGATGATTGGTCTTCTCTTTGCCCGACTATTCTAAAAACCTGAAGTACACCTCTGGGGTGTCGCTTTGTGAAATCCATTGTGAAAGTCTGTGGAGGCAGACAACTGAAGGTACAAGAAACAATGCTCTCCTGAACCAAGACAACGGGACGAGAGTCTGCCCAGACCCCAAGGGGCACGTGTTTCACCATGGCATTCATTTTGCACCCAGAAATTGTGACTGTTCATAACCGTTACTGTGAAGAGCCGACTGACTGGCTCTCACAGGACAATCAAAATAAATGTTCTCAGCATGGCAGCAGGGAGAAAATGTGGATAGTGTCATCAATCCAACAATGCAGTATAATGTACGGATAGCTGAGCTTGTAACCTGAAGGTTGCAGGTTTGATTCTCAGGTAGAACACTGCCGTTGTACCTGAGCAAGGAGCTTAAATGTATTCAATGTAAAAGTGTAAGTTACTTTTTTTACTTAAGAGCGTTCACTAAATGCCTGTAATGTAATGTAATGCATAGAGGTGGATGATATTTGCCAGCTTCTGTTATGTAATTATTTTAATTTAGCTCTTGGCCAATACGAAACCACCTTTGTTCGATACACCATTTTTAAAAATGGAAGCATTTGAAGAATCATGTGGTTGACCTGATGCACTGACCCTTGATTTGTTGGCACCATTTTACAGGAGAGAAAATTAAATTTGATTTCAAACCAAATTTACCCTTTTTGTATAACAGTTTTCATGAGCGATGGCTTGTTGTGAATCTCTGGCACTTTCAGGGACCTGTGAAAATCCCATATTGTCATTTATACCTATTGTCCGGAAACTTTTAGATTACAGGATGTGATGTCATATGGCCATCCTGAGGTCGTTTATAACCTGGAGGTTTGTTGTGGCTTGTTCAGCTAAGAAACTGTCCTTGGTTTATGCTGTGAGAACTGGGAGTTTTCAGGTAGTCCATATATTCGTGTTACTGTATGTGATGTTATATGGCTGGATTGCAGTTGTAATGTACACATCTTGGCTGTCTAGTATGCCTGTTATCTTAGATACTGTTATAGCTACTGTTTTTTAAAAGTTTAATCTTTTTATAAGTGATGGAGCACTACAATTTTCAGTGGTGGGAAACATGTTGGAGATTAACTGCGTAGCATAATTTGCTGGCTGATGTGGATTTTGAGAAATGAACAGGAAAGCCGATAAATTATAAGGCGCATTGTTTTTTGTTTTTTTTGTTTTCACATTTTTATGTGGGCTACATTATGTGTGTACTATGAAACGTCCTCACATATTTTTTAGGCTTTGATACTTTCATCTTGATGGAACACTTGTACCCTTCAAATACTGCAATCATCCATGTTTCTGCTGTGTGTTGGCTTTATTAAAGAATAGCCTAGTGCAAACCAGGTGGAAATGGCCTTTTTAAGTGCAAGAGGATATAGGGCTAAAGCAATAGTTTTCATTGCACAATAAGATTGTATTTAATTAAATATACATCTGACATTTAAAATGTTCACTGTAAATACAAAATTGGTAAAAAATCCACAAGGACTCAGGATTGATTGGTTCACCTGCACCTGAAACACTCAGATTAGTGTGCTGGTTAGTGTGCTCTCGCTCAAGTAGTATGCTCGGAATCAAGTCTTTACAACTTGATGATGACACACATATAAATCGCTGTTTCTAAGGAGGAATTGAATCGAAAGCAGTCATATATTATCAAGCTGACACGTCTGTCAAGCCAAAACAATGTAAAGTACCTAGCTAGCTAGCTATTGCAAATGGCGATGATATTTTAGCGACCTAGCTAGATAATGTTATCTAACATTGACGTTATGTTGATATCGCTTCAGTCATTGGGCTGAATGTTATTAGCTATCTTGTGTTTTTTTGTGTGAAATAGATCAACTACGTAGAAATAGCAGAGACCGCAACATTATCAGTCAACACTTTTATTCCATAACATTAGAGAATACCAATCTAGATGCTTACTTGTTAGCCCACCATTCCATGAAACCTACAGGGGGCAATGTACATATACAGACTATGCTGCTGCAGAAATGACCATTTAGGCTATATAAATTTTTTTAGAACACACCTCATTTTATTCTCCTGGCTCATTTTCTAGTGATCAAATAATTTTTCTGCATTTCAATTGTAAAAAAAAAAGTAAATATGAAGCTTGGCACTAGGTTAATTTAACCAGGTGTTTAGTCCAATTCACCTGAATGGTTTTACTAGTAAAAATAAAAATAATACATTTAAGTTAATTAACATTTATGAAGTAGTACATTGGATCAGCATGCAATCTGAAGTAACTGCAGCACTTCTACCAAATTTAATTAACTTTGCAAAAGTGTGCATGCGTAGAAGTGTGCATACACACTTTATATGAGACAGATTGAGTGACTTTGAGTGCTTGGTATGTGAAATGTTTTCTCAATGACAAACAAAACACAATAGCAGAAAAATTCTGCATCAAGATGATAAAGCCCTAGTGCTCCATCTAGGAAATGTCTATTCTGTAGTCTCTCGTGAATAGTAAAAAAAAGTTCTGTTAAAAACTGTAGAAACCTTTTCTGCAGAGACAGGCTCACTGGATATACAGAGTGTAAAAGTTACAGATATTTGGACTGAACAATAGGCAAAGCCCAGAACTTTGCAAAACTGCTCATCACCCTCATAAAATTGATCCCAGAGTGTCTTTAGAAACTATGTTGGGGCCCCGCCTTCTGAGATTTCTCAGAAAAAGCGAAGACAAATAAAAATGATTGAAGTTTTATATGCATTCCGCAAATAATAAACTTTGGAAATAGAGGATACTGCTTATACTTCCACGTCTGACAAGGCTAGAGTCTTGAGTCTTTTTCGGCTTTTCCATCAAAACACATTTTTCATCATAAATGTCTAAAATTTCATTTTTTGTTACTTATTTTACCGCAGTTATGTAATAAATGTATATTCCTATCCATCGGAATCAAAAAATGGCATTTTTATATTTTTCACCATTTTGACCATTTTTGGAAATAAGACTTTTCCCCAAAACACATTTTTCATCATAAATGTCTAATAACTTATTATTTTTCACTTATTTCACAGCAGTTATAAAGGAAATATCATTTCGTATCCATCAGAATCAAAAAATGGCATTTTTATATTTATGACCATTGGCCCTTTTTTTAAATAAGACATTGTCCAATAAAACACATTTTTCACCATAAATGTCTCAAAATGCATTATTTTTTCTTATTTTACCACAGGGATGAAGTTAATATGATTTCCTATCCATCGGAATCAAAACATCACATTTTTATTTTGTTGACCATTTTGCGACTTTTTGGACATAAGACTATAGTCTTATGTCTTTTTCTGATTGTCCAATAAAACACATTTTTCACCATAAATGTCTCAAAATGCATTATTTTTTTCTTATTTTACCACAGGGATGAAGTTAATATGATTTCCTATTCATCGGAATCAAAAAATCCCATTTTTATTTTGTTGACCATTTTGACACTTTTTGGATAGTCTTATGTCTTTTTCTGATTGTCCAATAAAAGACATTTTTTACCATAAATGTCTCAAAATGCAATATTTTTTTCTTATTTTACCACAGGGATGAAGTTAATATGATTTCCTATCCAGTGGAATCCAAAAATCACATTTTTATTTTGTTGACCATTTTGCCACTTTTTGGACATAAGACTATAGTCTTATGTCTTTTTCTGATTGTCCAATAAAACACATTTTTCACCATAAATGTCTCAAAATGCATTATTTTTTTCTTATTTTACCACAGGGATGAAGTTAATATGATTTCCTATCCATCGGAATCAAAAAATCAAATTTTTATTTTGTTGACCATTTTGCCACAAAACACACTTTTCATCATAAATATCTCAAAATGTATTGTTTTTTTCTTATTTTAACACAGGGATGAAGTTAATATGATTTTCTATCCATCGGAATCAAAAAATCACATTTTTATTTTGTTGACCATTTTGCCACAAAACACACTTTTCATCATAAATATCTCAAAACGTATTATTTTTCACTTATTTCAACGCAGTTATGAAGGAAATATGATTTTCTATCCATCGGAATCAAAAAATCTCATTTTTATTTTTTTTACCATTTTGCCACAAAACACACTTTTCATCATAAATATCTCAAAACGTATTATTTTTCACTTATTTCAATGCAGTTATGAAGGAAATATGATTTTCTATCCATCGGAATCAAAAAATCGCATTTTTATCATTTTGACCATTTTGCCACTGTTTGGACATATAGTCTTATGCTTTTTATTTTCCCCAAAACACACTTTTCATCATAAATATCTCCAAACGTATTGTTTTTCACTTATTTCAATGCAGTTATGAAGGAAATATGATTTTCTATCTGTCGGAATCAAAAAATCGCATTTTTATCATTTTGACCATTTTTCCACTCCACTGTTTGGACATAAGGCTTATGTTTTTTATTTTCCCCAAAACACACTTTTCATCATAAATATCTCAAAACGTATTATTTTTCACTTATTTCAACGCAGTTATTAAGGAAATATGATTTTCTATCCATCTGAATCAAAAAATCTCATTTTTATTTTTTTGACCATTTTGCCACAAAACACACTTTTCATCATAAATATCTCAAAACGTATTATTTTTCACTTATTTCAACGCAGTTATGAAGGAAATATGATTTTCTATTCATCGGAATCAATAAATTGCATTTTTATCATTTTGACCATTTTGCCACTGTTTGGACATAAGACTATATAGGCTTATGCTTTTTATTTTCCCCAAAACACACTTTTCATCATAAATATCTCCAAACGTATTATTTTTCACTTATTTCAACGCAGTTATGAAGGAAATATGATTTTCTATCCATCGGAATCAAAAAATCGCATTTTTATTTTTTTGACAATTTTGCCACAAAACACACGTTTCATCATAAATATCTCAAAACTTATTATTTTTCACTTATTTCAACGCAGTTATGAAGGAAATATGATTTTCTATCTATCGGAATCAAAAAATCGCATTTTTATCATTTTGACCATTTTGCCACTTTTTGGAAATAAGACTATATTTTTTCTGATTGTCCAATAAAACACATTTTTCACTATAAATATCTCAAAACGTATTATTTTTCACTTATTTCAACGCAGTTATGAAGGAAATATGATTTTCTATCCATCGGAATCAAAAAATCGCATTTTTATCATTTTGACCATTTTGCCACTTTTTGGAAATAAGACTATAGTCTTATGTCTTTTTCTGATTGTCCAATAAAACACACGTTTCATCATAAATATCTCTGTAGATGTGCTGTGTATAAAGGAACTTGTAGACGATGTATTTCCAACAACCGGTAACTTTATTAGCCGCACTGGCTAGCTGTGCTCTAACCACCAACACATCCCTCAATATCCGACATTCATAGCCCCTACGTCACTTCCCTAGGACGGTTGTCAAGGCAACTGTCAACACAGTCTACATCCCCCTTCTTAATGCTGCATATATCGTATGGGAATGAAACAACATCAATAACAGTGGCACTAACATGTATGCAATAAATCTTTGCTTTCCAAACACCTAACAGGAATATTATGCAGAAGAGAAACATGCAGTTTAGGCAAACAAAGTACAAATGGTGCAATACAGACATGTACTTTCTTTCTTTTTTTTTTCTTTTTTTTTTTTTAACGTCCAGTCACAGCTCCAAACAGCCCATACAGCCAGAACAGACCGCTATGGGGGCCGAACAGTCCTTTAGTGGGGAAAAAAAACGAAGAAGAATGTTAGTGTGGCTGCGTGTCCATGTCATACTCCTTGTAGAGGGAGTTGGGTTTTGACACTCTTCCTGAGCGCGTGACTACCACAGGTTCTTGTTCCTGCGACACTTTTGGCCTAACAGCGGGGTGCTGGGGGCTTAGAGGGGTTGTGACTGCAGTAGCAGCAGTCGGGTCCTCTGCTGTAGCATTGTAGATGTAGGTCTCAGGCGTATGGAGGAGGTGACGTCTGTTTCTCACGTACGTAGCATCCCCAGCCTGGACTTTGTAACTGTTGGGTTGCGGTGCTGTCCCCAGCACTGTCGCCAGCCTGTCGTGTCCTCTCTGTGTTTGCATCCTCACCGTTTGGCCAGCCTGCAGAGGGGTCAGCGGCCTGGCTGATCTATCATAGTAGGCTTTTCCTCTCTGTCTGGCCTGTGTTAGAGCCATCTGGACCTGTGTCTCCACTTTAGGCGTGTACATGGCCTTTGTCATGGGAATGAAAGCTCTGGTGCGCCGGGAAAGTAACGTGCCCATCTCTGGGCACGTTACGGAGGCTGAGGAGAGCTGCACATATGTCTGTTCCATCTCGTGCACATTTCTCTAGCATGTGCTTGGCTGAGCGCACAGCTCTCTCAGCGAGCCCATTTGATTGGGGGTAGTGAGGACTGCTGGTGACATGATGAAAGTCCCACTTACGAGCAAACTCCTGGAATTCCTTGCTTGTGAATGATGTAGCATTGTCTGTCATGAGTTGCTGTGGTACTCCATGGGTGGCGAAGTGGCGTTTCAGCTTGGCTATTAGAGTAGCACTGGTTGTGTTTTGGAGCTGGTCTATTTCAAACCAGCCAGAATAAGAGTCAATGAGCACCAGGTACTCCTTCCCCTCCCACTCACAAACATCCGCTGCTGTGAGGGACCACGGTAGGTCGGGGACATCGTGTAGCTGCAGGGGTTCCTTCGGCTGGTGTGGCTTGAGAGCATTGCAGGGGGCACACCTGGAAACCTCCCTTTCAATATCACTGTAGATAGTCGGCCAGAACATGGTCTCCTTGGCCCTGCGCCTTGTGGCTTCGAGACCGGGGTGGCCCTGGTGCAGCTGTTTGATGTAGTAGTGCTGCAGTGAGTGTGGAATGATGAACCGCTGCCCACGGAGCAGTAAGCCACCGTCGGCTGTGATTTCCTCTCTCATGGCGTAGAATGGCCTGAGGTCATGTGGCAGCTCCTTTGATGAGCTGGGCCAGCCTGTAATAATGACCCCAGAAAGACGCCTGCACATGGGATCGGCCAGTGTCTCACGCTTCAGTTCCTCAATTCTCTGTGAGGAAAGAACCTCCACCACCATAACATCATACTCCTCAACCGCTTCAGCCTGATCGGTGGAGGGCAGGTGCGCACGGGAGAGGGCATCGGCAACGTGGAGCTCCTTGCCTCTCTTGTAGATGACGTTGAGGTTGTAACGTTGGAGGCGGAGCATCATGCCCTGGATACGCGCAGAGGCTGTGTGCAGCGGCTTCCTTAGGATGGTGATGAGTGGCTGATGGTCAGTTTCAACAGTCACAGGCCGGCCATATATGTAGTGATGAAATTTGTTACAAGCAAAGACGAGGGCCAGGAGCTCTTTTTCAATTTGAGCGTACCGTGACTCAGTCTCTGTAAGGGCCCTTGAAGCGAACGCCACCGGCTTGTCATTCTGGAGGCAGACAGCACCTAGTCCATGTTGTGAGGCGTCAGCCGACAATACCACTGGCTGGTGCACATCAAAGTACCGCAGCACCGGGGGGCTAGCGATAAGTTCTTTGAGTTTTGTAAACGCTGCCGTGTGGTGCTCTTGCCAGCACCAGTCCACATCCTGACGGAGGAGCTCGCGCAGGGGTGCTGTGGCTTCACTGTAGTCCGGTATGAATTTGGCCAAGTAGTTTGTCATGCCCAGGAACCTCTGTAGGCTGAGCTTGTCCTTCGGGGGCGGAATCAGACGGACAGCTGCGGTTTTGGCAGGGTCGGGTTTGACGCCCTGGTTGGTGAGTAGGTGGCCGACGTAGGAGACCTCAGTGACTCTGAAACGGCACTTTTCGGGGTTCAGTTTAAGATTGATAGCCCGTATTCTGTCCATGACCTGGCGGAGACGGCGATCATGCTCCTCTTTTGTGCGGCCCCACACCAAAATGTCATCAATGACAATTGCACATGGTTGACCATCAAAGAGCTGCTCCATACATCTCTGGAAGACCTCACTCCCCGTGGTGATTCCATAGGGCATTCGTAGGAAGGCATAGCGGCCCACAGGAGTCATGAAAGTGGTCATTTTTGATGATTCCTCACTGAGTGGCACCTGCCAGAAACCACACTTAGCATCCAGGATGCTGAACATCTTAGCCTCTGGCATGTCAGCGATCACCTCTTCCACAGTTTTCATAGGGTGGTGTGGTCTGAGGAGGGCTTTGTTGAGGTTGACAGGGTCGAGACATAGCCTCATGCTTCCATCCCTTTTCTTTGCAGCCACCATGGCCGAAACCCAATCAGTGGGCTCCTGAACTGGCGTTATGACACCCTGTTCAGTCATTCGGTTCAGCTCTCCGATAATTTTGTCCTTCATGGCTAGTGGCACTCGTCTGGGAGCGCATATTGTGGGGTGCACAGAGTCATCCAGGCGCATGTGATAAACCACAGGCAGTTTGCCTATGGTGCTGGTGTCGAACAGGTCCCTGTATTGTGTGAGCTCCAGCGCCTCTTGCTGGTGAGCATGCACTTCTGGTCCAAAACGCACATAGCCGAGTTTGACACTGTCTCTGAGACCCAGCAGAGGTTTTACGTCCCTATCCACAACCTGGAACTGCAGCAGCCCACAAGTGAATTTTATATCTGCAACACCAAGAGTCTGAATCATGTGACCTCCGTACGCCACAAGATGTGCCCTTTTCCTGTGGTCAGTGTGAACATTTGGGTCAATATGCTGCAGCAGAGCTTTGGATATTACATTGCATTTGGCCCCAGTATCAATTTTGACAGTCAGTAGTTTTGCAGTGTTGCATATAGACAGCTCAGCAAACAACTCATCTCGCACATGCACATCATCTGGCTTGTCTATGCTCTCACAGTAGAACACCTCAACAGTCTCGCAGTGAAAAACATCAGTTGGTTCCTGTGTAGGCTGTGTATCAAGCTCACTTACATGTGTGTATCTGCCCCTGCGTGGAGTCGGGGGTGGAGCTTGTCCTGGTCTGTTGGAAGTAGATGCTTTATTTGATCTGCAACATTTGGAGAAATGGTTCCATTTTCCACATGTGTTACAGCGCTTGTTGAAAGCTGGACACCTGTTACGGTCAGGTGGGTGCTGGCCACCGCAGTTTGAACATGGGTTGAATTGCACTGTGCACACCTCTGCTTCCTTTTTTAGCTCCCTGTTGCCTTTCTCAGATTGTTCATGTAGCATGCAGATTTCAATAGCTGAGTCCAGCGTCAGCTTTTTTTCCTTCAGTAGCTGCGAGCGGACACTGTCACTGTGAATACCACACACTAAGCGGTCTCTAATTAGTTCATCATGTAGTGCACCAAACTCACATTTCTTGGCCATCATTTTCAACGTGGATACATATGACTGAATTGACTCGTGATGCTTCTGGTTCGTCGTATTAAACGCATGTCTGTCCATAATCACATTCTTCACAGGTAGGCATATTTCCTCAAACTTCCTTACCAGAACGTCAGGGTCCTCCCCATCTTCGTCGTCCTCAAAAGTGAATGTGTCGTACTTATCCAGTGCCTCGGGACCAGCTAGGTTGAGAAAAGTGTATGCTTGCACTTTCTTGCTAGCCGCCGATAGCCTGGCGTTACTATACACGCGCCATTCTCGTTTGAATTTCTCCCAGTTGTGAGCGATATTTTCATCGAAGACGAGCGGGTCAATTCGGCGGAGTCCCTGTGCCATCCTTCAAACAGGCTTACTTCTGACACCATGTAGATGTGCTGTGTATAAAGGAACTTGTAGACGATGTATTTCCAACAACCGGTAACTTTATTAGCGCACACTGGCTAGCTGTGCTCTAACCACCAACACGTCCCTCAATATCCGACATTCATAGCCCCTACGTCACTTCCCTAGGACGGTTGTCAAGGCAACTGTCAACACAGTCTACAATCTCAAAACGTATTATTTTTCACTTATTTCAACGCAGTTATGAAGGAAATATGATTTTCTATCTATCGGAATCAAAAAATCGCATTTTTATCATTTTGACCATTTTTCCACTGTTTGGACATAAGGCTATAGGCTTATGTTTTTTATTTTCCCCAAAACACACTTTTCATCATAAATATCTCCAAACTTATTGTTTTTCACTTATTTCAACGCAGTTATGAAGGAAATATGATTTTCTATCCATCGGAATCAAAAAATCGCATTTTTATTTTTTTGACCATTTTGCCACAAAACACACTTTTCATCATAAATATCTCAAAACGTATTATTTTCCACTTATTTCAACGCAGTTATGAAGGAAATATGATTTTCTATCTATCGAAATCCAAAAATCACATTTTTATCATTTTGACCATTTTTCCACTGTTTGGACATAAGGCTATAGGCTTATGTTTTTTATTTTCCCCAAAACACACTTTTCATCATAAATATCTCAAAACGTATTATTTTTCACTTATTTCAACGCAGTTATGAAGGAAATATGATTTTCTATCCATCGGAATCAAACAATTTCATTTTTATTTTTTTGACCATTTTGCCACAAAACACACTTTTCATCATAAATATCTCAAAACGTATTATTTTTCACTTATTTCAACGCAGTTATGAAGGAAATATGATTTTCTATCCATCGGAATCAAACAATCTCATTTTTATTTATTTGACCATTTTGCCACAAAACACACTTTTTATCATAAATATCTCAAAACGTATTATTTTTTACTTATTTCAACGCAGTTATGAAGGAAATATGATTTTCTATCTATCGGAATCAAAAAATCCTTCATAACTGCGTTGAAATAAGTGAAAAATAATACGTTTTGAGATATTTATGATGAAAAGTGTGTTTTGGGGAAAATAAAAAACATAAGCCTTATGTCCAAACTTTGGAAAAATGGTCAAAATGATAAAAATGTGATTTTTTGATTCCGATAGATAGAAAATCATATTTCCTTCATAACTGCGTTGAAATAAGTGGAAAATAATACGTTTGGAGATATTTATGATGAAAAGTGTGTTTTGTGGCAAAATGGTCAAAAAAATAAAAATGCGATTTTTTGATTCCGATAGATAGAAAATCATATTTCCTTCATAACTGCGTAGAAATAAGTGAAAAATAATACGTTTTGAGATATTTATGATGAAAAGTGTGTTTTGGGGAAAATAAAAAACATAAGCCTATAGCCTTATGTCCAAACAGTGGAAAAATGGTCAAAATGATAAAAATGCGATTTTTTGATTCCGATAGATAGAAAATCATATTTCCTTCATAACTGCGTAGAAATAAGTGAAAAATAATACGTTTTGAGATATTTATGATGAAAAGTGTGTTTTGGGGAAAATAAAAAACATAAGCCTATAGCCTACTCCTTATGTCCAAACAGTGGAAAAATGGTCAAAATGATAAAAATGCGATTTTTTTGATTCCGATAGATAGAAAATCATATTTCCTTCATAACTGCGTTGAAATAAGTGAAAAATAATACGTTTTGAGATATTTATGATGAAAAGTGTTTTTTGTGGCAAAATGGTCAAAAAAATAAAAATGCGATTTTTTGATTCCGATGGATACAAAATCATATTTCCTTCATAACTGCGTTGAAATAAGTGAAAAAAAACCAAAAATAATACGTTTTGAGATATTTATGATGAAAAGTGTGTTTTGGGGAAAATAAAAAACATAAGCCTATAGTCCAAACAGTGGCAAAATGGTCAAAATGATAAAAATGCGATTTTTTGATTGCAATAGATATAAAATCATATTTCCTTCATAATTGCGTTGAAATAAGTGAAAAATAATACGTTTTGAGATATTTATGATGAAAAGTGTGTTTTGGGGAAAATAAAAAACATAAGCCTATAGCCTTATGTGCAAACAGTGGAGAAATGGTCAAAATGATAAAAATGCGATTTTTTGATTCCGATAGATAGAAAATCATATTTCCTTCATAACTGCGTTGAAATAAGTGAAAAATAATACGTTTTGAGATATTTATGATGAAAAGTGTGTTTTGGGGGAAAATAAAAAACATTTAAGCCTATAGCATTTATGTCCTTTGAAAAATGGTCAAAATGATAAAAATGCGATTTTTTGATTCCGATAGATAGAAAATCATATTTCCTTCATAACTGCGTTGAAATAAGTGAAAAATAATACGTTAGGAGATATTTATGATGAAAAGTGTGTTTTGTGGCAAAATGGTCAAAAAAAAGAAAATGCGATTTTTTGATTACGATGGATAGAAAATCATATTTGCCTCATAACTGCGTTGAAATAAGTGAAAAATAATATGTTTTGAGATATTTATGATGAAAAGTGTGTTTTGGGGAAAATAAAAACATAAGCCTATAGCCTTATGTCCAAAAAGTGGAAAAATGGTCAAAATAATAAAAATGCGATTTTTTGATTCCGATAGATACAAAATTATATTTCCTTCATAACTGCGTTGAAATAAGTGAAAAATAATAGTTTTGAGATATTTATGATGAAAAGTGTGTTTTGGGGGAAATAAAAAACATAAGCCTATATATAGCCTTGTGTCCAAACAGTGGAAAAATGGTCAAATGGTCATTTTTATATATTTTTTTATATTTTTATGGTCAAAATGATAAACATGCGATTTTTTGATTCCGATAGATAGAAAATTATATTTCCTTCATAACTGCGTTGAAATAAGTGAAAAATAATACGTTTTGAGATATTTATGATGAAAAGTGTGTTTTGGGGGAAATAAAAAACATAAAATGAGATTTTTTGATTCAGATGGATAAAAATCATATTTCCTTAATAACGCGGTTGAAAATAAGTGAAAAATAATACGTTTGTGAGATATTTATGATGAAAAGTGAGTTTTTGTGGCAAAATGGTCAAAAAAAATAAAAATGTGATTTTTTGATTCAGATGGATAAAAATCATAATTCCTTAATATCTGCGTGAAATAAGTGAAAAGTAATACTTTTGAGATATTTATGATGAAACGTGTGTTATTGTTGGCAAATGGTCAAAATGATAAAAATGCCCGATTTTTTTTAGATTCCGATTGATAGAAAAGCCTATAGCCTTATGTCCAAACAGTGGAAATAATACGTTTTTGAGATATTTATGAAAAAAAGTGTGTTTTGTGGCAAAATGGTCAAAATGATAAAAATGCGATTTTTTGATTCCGGTGGATAGAAAATCATATTTCCTTCATAACTGCGTTGAAATAAGTGAAAAATAATACGTTTTGAGATATTTATGATGAAAAGTGTGTTTTGGGGAAAATAAAAAACATAAGCCTATAGCCCTTATGTCCAAACAGATGGAAAAATGGTCAAAATCATAAAAATGCTATTTTTTGATTCCGATGGATAGAAAATCATATTCCATCATAACTTGCGTTGAAAGAAGTGAAAAATAATACGTTATGAGATCATTTATGATGAAAAGTGTGTTTTGTGGCAAAATGGTCAAAAAAATAAAAATGCGATTTTTTGATTCCGATAGATAGAAAATCATATTTCCTTCATAACTGCGTTGAAATAAGTGAAAAATAATACGTTTTGAGATATTTATGATGAAAAGTGTGTTTTGGGGAAAATAAAAAACATAAGCCTATAGCATTATGTCCAAACTTTGGAAAAATGGTCAAAATGATAAAAATGCGATTTTTTGATTCCGATAGATAGAAAATCATATTTCCTTCATAACTGCGTTGAAATAAGTGAAAAATAATACGTTAGGAGATATTTATGATGAAAAGTGTGTTTTGTGGCAAAATGGTCAAAAAAATAAAAATGCGATTTTTTGATTACGATGGATAGAAAATCATATTTGCCTCATAACTGCGTTGAAATAAGTGAAAAATAATATGTTTTGAGATATTTATGATGAAAAGTGTGTTTTGGGGAAAATAAAAAACATAAGCCTATAGCCTTATGTCCAAACAGTGGAGAAATGGTCAAAATGATAAAAATGCGATTTTTTGATTCCGATAGATAGAAAATCATATTTCCTTCATAACTGCGTTGAAATAAGTGAAAAATAATACGTTTTGAGATATTTATGATGAAAAGTGTGTTTTGGGGAAAATAAAAAACATAAGCCTATAGCCTTATGTCCAAACAGTGGCAAAATGGTCAAAAAAATAAAAATGCGATTTTTTGATTCCGATAGATAGAAAATCATATTTCCTTCATAACTGCGTTGAAATAAGTGAAAAATAATACGTTTTGAGATATTTATGATGAAAAGTGTGTTTTGGGGAAAATAAAAAACATAAGCCTATAGCATTATGTCCAAACTTTGGAAAAATGGTCAAAATGATAAAAATGCGATTTTTTGATTCCGATAGATAGAAAATTATATTTCCTTCATAACTGCGTTGAAATAAGTGAAAAATAATACGTTTTGAGATATTTATGATGAAAAGTGTGTTTTGGGGGAAATAAAAAACATAAGCCTATAGCCTTATGTCCAAACAGTGAAAGTAGGAAAATGGTCAAAAAAATAAAAATGCGATTTTTTGATTCCGATGGATAGAAAATCATATTTCCTTCATAACTGCGTTGAAATAAGTGAAAAATAATACGTTTTGAGATATTTATGATGAAAAGTGTGTTTTGGGGGAAATAAAAAACATAAGCCTATATATAGCCTTGTGTCCAAACAGTGGAAAAATGGTCAAATGGTCATTTTTATATATTTTTTTATATTTTTATGGTCAAAATGATAAACATGCGATTTTTTGATTCCGATAGATAGAAAATTATATTTCCTTCATAACTGCGTTGAAATAAGTGAAAAATAATACGTTTTGAGATATTTATGATGAAAAGTGTGTTTTGTGGCAAAATGGTCAAAAAAGTAAAAATGAGATTTTTTGATTCAGATGGATAGAAAATTATATTTCCTTCATAACTGCGTTGAAATAAGTGAAAAATAATACGTTTTGAGATATTTATGATGAAAAGTGTGTTTTGGGGAAAATAAAAAACATAAGCCTATAGCCTTATGTCCAAACAGTGGCAAAAATGGTCAAAAATGTAAAAATGCGATTTTTTGATTCCGATAGATTAGAAAATCATATTTCCTTCATAACTGCGTAGAAATAAGTGAAAAACAAAAAAAAAAAAATTAAAAAAATACGTTTTGAGATATTTATGATGAAAAGTGTGTTTTGGGGAAAATAAAAAACATAAGCCTATAGCCTTATGTCCAAACAGTGGAAAAATGGTCAAAATGATAAAAATGCGATTTTTTGATTCCGATAGATAGAAAATCATATTTCCTTCATAACTGCCTGAAATAAGTGAAAAATAATACGTTTTGAGATATTTATGATGAAGTTTTGTTTGATGATAAAGTGTGTTTTGGGGAAAATAAAAAACATAAGCCTATAGCCTTATGTCCAAACAGTGGGAAAAATGGTCACAAAAAAATGATAAAAATGCGATTTTTTGATTCCGATGGATAGAAAATCATATTTCCTTCATAACTGCGTTTAAATAAGTGAAAAATAATAAGTTTTGAGATATTTATGATGAAAAGTGTGTTTTGGGGCAAATGGAAAAATGGTCAAAATAATAAAAATGCGATTTTTTGATTCCGATAGATAGAAAATCATATTTCCTTCATAACTGCGTTGAAATAAGTGAAAAATAATACGTTGTGAGATATTTATGATGAAAAGTGTGTTTTGGGGAAAATAAAAAACATAAGCCTATAGCCTTATGTCCAAACAGTGGCAAAATGGTCAAAATTATAAAAATGCGATTTTTTGATTCCGATAGATAGAAAATCATATTTCCTTCATAACTGCGTTGAAATAAGTGAAAAATAATACGTTTGGAGATATTTATGATGAAAAGTGTGTTTGGGGGAAAATAAAAAAGCATAAGCCTTATGTCCAAACAGTGGCAAAATGTCAAAAAAATTATATAAATGCGATTTTTTGATTCCGATAGATAGAAAATCATATTTCCTTCATAACGCGTTGAAATAAGTGAAAAATAATACGTTTTGAGATATTTATGATGAAAAGTGTGTTTTGGGGGAAATAAAAAACATAAGCCTATATATAGCCTTGTGTCCAAACAGTGGAAAAATGGTCAAATGGTCATTTTTATATATTTTTTTATATTTTTATGGTCAAAATGATAAACATGCGATTTTTTGATTCCGATAGATAGAAAATTATATTTCCTTCATAACTGCGTTGAAATAAGTGAAAAATAATACGTTTTGAGATATTTATGATGAAAAGTGTGTTTTGGGGGTGGAAAAATGGTCAAAAATGATAAAAATGTGATTTTTTGATTCCGATGGATAGAAAATCATATTTCCTTCATAACTGCGTTGAAATAAGTGAAAATAATACGTTTGAGATATTTCTGATGAAAAGTATGTTTTGGGGAAAATAAAAAACAATAAGCCTAACGCCTATAGCCTTATGTCCAAACAGTGGCAAAATGGTCAAAAAATAAAATGCGATTTTTTTTTTTTGATTTTTTTTTTCCGATAGATAGAAAATCATATTTCCTTCATAACTGCGTAGAAATAAGTGAAAAATAATACGTTTGGAGATATTTATGATGAAAAGGTTTGCTAAAAAAAATGTGTGTTTTGGGGAAAATAAAAAACATAAGCCTATAGCCTTATGTCCAAACAGTGGAAGAATGGTCAAAATGATAAAAATGTGAAATTTTTTGATTCCGATAGATAGAAAATCATATTTTCTTCATAACTGCGTTGAAATACGTGAAACATAATACGTTTTGAGATATTTATGGGGAAAAAAATGAAAAGTGTGTTTTGTGGCAAAATGGTCAAAAAATAAAAATGCGATTTTTTGATTCCGATGGATAGAAATCATATTTCCCTCATAACTGCGTTGAAATAAGTGAAAAATAATACGTTTGAGATATTTATGATGAAAAGTGTGTTTTGGGGAAAATAAAAAACATAAGCCTATGGCCTTATGTCCAAACAGTGGAAAAATGGCTTAATCAAATGATAAAAATGCGATTTTTGATTCCGATAGATAGAAAATCATATTTCCTTCATAACTGCGTAGAAATAAGTGAAAAATAATACGTTTTGAGATATTTATGATGAAAAGTGTGTTTTGGGGAAATAAAAAACATAAGCCTATAGCCTTATGTCCAAACAGTGGAAAAATGGTCAAAAATGATAAAAATGCGATTTTTTGATTCCGATGGATAGGGCCCAAAATCATATTTCCTTCATAACTGCGTTGAAATAAGTGAAAAATAATACGTTTGGAGATATTTATGATGAAAAGTGTGTTTTGTGGCAAAATGGTCAAAAAAATTAAAATGCGATTTTGTGATTCCGATAGATAGAAAATCATATTTCCTTCATAACTGCGTTGAAATAAGTGAAAAATAATACGTTTTGAGATATTTATGATGAAAAGTGTGTTTTGGGGAAATAAAAACATAAGCCTATAGCCTTATGTCCAAACAGTGGAAAAATGGTCAAAATGATAAAAATGCGATTTTTTGATTCCGATAGATAGAAAATCATATTTCCTTCATAACTGCGTAGAAATAAGTGAAAAATAATACGTTTTGAGATATTTATGATGAAAAGTGTGTTTTGGGGAAAATAAAAAACATAAGCCTATAGCCTTATGTCCAAACAGTGGAAAAATGGTCAAAATGATAAAAATGCGATTTTTTGATTCCGATAGATAGAAAATCATATTTCCATCATAACTGCGTTGAAATAAGTGAAAAATAATACGTTTTGAGATATTTATGATAAAAAGTGTGTTTTGTGGCAAAATGGTCAAAATGATAAAAATGCGATTTTTTGATTCCGATAGATAGAAAATTATATTTCCTTCATAACTGCGTTGAAATAAGTGAAAAATAATACGTTTTGAGATATTTATGATGAAAAGTGTGTTTTGGGGAAAATAAAAAACATAAGCCTATAGCCTTATGTCCAAACAGTGGCAAAAATGGTCAAAATGATAAAAATGCGATTTTTTTGATTCCGATGGATAGAAAATCTTATTTCCTTCATAACTGCGTTGAAATAAGTGAAAAATAATACGTTTTGAGATATTTATGATGAAAAGTGTGTTTTGTGGCAAAATGGTCCAAAAAATTAAAATGCGATTTTTTGATTCCGATGGATAGAAAATCATATTTCCTTCATAACTGCGTTGAAATAAGTGAAAAATAATACGTTTTGAGATATTTATGATGAAAAGTGTGTTTTGGGGGAAAATAAAAAACATAAGCCTATAGCCTTATGTCCAAACAGTGGAAAAATGGTCAAAATGATAAAAATGCGATTTTTTGATTCCGATGGATAGAAAATCATATTTCCTTCATAACTGCGTTGAAATAAGTGAAAAATAATACGTTTTGAGATATTTATGATGAAAAGTGTGTTTTGGGGAAAATAAAAAACATAAGCCTATAGCCTTATGTCCAAACAGTGGAAAAATGGTCAAAATGATTTAAATGCGATTTTTTTGATTCCGATGGATAGAAAATCATATTTCCTTCATAACTGCGTTGAAATAAGTGAAAAATAATACGTTTTGAGATATTTATGATGAAAAGTGTGTTTTGTGGCAAAATGGTCAAAAAAATTAAAATGCGATTTTTTGATTCCGATGGATAGAAAATCATATTTCCTTCAAACTGCGTTGAAATAAGTGAAAAATAATACGTTTTGAGATATTTATGATGAAAAGTGTGTTTTGGGGAAAATAAAAAACATAAGACTATAGTCTTATGTCCAAACAGTGGCAAAATGGTCAACAAAATAAAAATGCGATTTTTTTGATTCCGATGGATAGAAAATCATATTTCCTTCATAACTGCGTTGAAATAAGTGAAAAAAATACGTTTTGAGATATTTATGATGAAAAGTGTGTTTTGGGGAAAATAAAAAACATAAGCCTATAGCCTTATGTCCAAACAGTGGAAAAATGGTCAAAATGATAAAAATGCGATTTTTTGATTCCGATAGATAGAAAATTATATTTCCTTCATAACTGCGTTGAAATAAGTGAAAAATAATACGTTTTGAGATATTTATGATGAAAAGTGTGTTTTGGTGGCAAAATGGTCAAAATGATAAAAATGCGATTTTTTGATTCCGATGGATAGAAAATCATATTTCCTTCATAACTGCGTTGAAATAAGTGAAAAATAATACGTTTTGAGATATTTATGATGAAAAGTGTGTTTTGGGGAAAATAAAAAACATAAGCCTATAGCCTTATGTCCAAACAGTGGAAAAATGGTCAAAATGATAAAAATGATATTTTTTGATTCCGATGGATAGAAAATCATATTTCCTTCATAACTGTGTTGAAATAAGTGAAAAATAATACGTTTTGAGATATTTATGATGAAAAGTGTGTTTTGGGGAAAATAAAAAACATAAGCCTATAGCCTTATGTCCAAACAGTGGAAAAATGGTCAAAATGATAAAAATGCGATTTTTTGATTCCGATGGATAGAAAATCATATTTCCTTCATAACTGCGTTGAAATAAGTGAAAAATAATACGTTTTGAGATATTTATGATGAAAAGTGTGTTTTGGGGAAAATAAAAAACATAAGCCTTATGTCCAAACAGTGGAAAAATGGTCAAAATGATAAAAAAATGCGATTTTTTGATTCCGATAGATAGAAAATCATTTCCTTCCATAACTGCGTTGAAATAAGTGAAAAATAATACGTTTTGAGATATTTATGATGAAAAGTGTGTTTTGGGGAAAATAAAAAAAATAAGCCTATAGCCTTATGTCCAAACAGTGGAAAAATGGTCAAAATGATAAACATGCGATTTTTTGATTCCGATAGATAGAAAATTATATTTCCTTCATAACTGCGTTGAAATAAGTGAAAAATAATACGTTTTGAGATATTTATGATGAAAAGTGTGTTTTGTGGCAAAATGGTCAAAAAAATAAGAAAATTTGTGTCCAAACAGTGGAAAAATGGTCAAAATGATAAAAAATGCGATTTTTTGATTCCAATGGATATAAAATCATATTTCCTTCATAACTGCGTTGAAATAAGTGAAAAATAATACGTTTTGAGATATTTATGATGAAAAGTGTGTTTTGGGGAAAATAAAAAACATAAGCCTTATGTCCAAACAGTGGAAAAATGGTCAAAATGATAAAAATGCGATTTTTTGATTCCGATAGATAGAAAATCATATTTCCTTCATAACTGCGTTGAAATAAGTGGAAAATAATACGTTTGGAGATATTTATGATGAAAAGTGTGTTTTGGGGAAAATAAAAAACATAAGCCTATATATAGCCTTATGTCCAAACAGTGGAGAAATGGTCAAAATGATAAAAATGCGATTTTTTGATTCCGATAGATAGAAAATCATATTTCCCTCACAACTGCGTTGAAATAAGTGAAAAATAATACGTTTTGACATATTTATGATGAAAAGTGTGTTTTGGGGAAAATAAAAAACATAAGCCTTATGTCCAAACAGTGGAAAAATGGTCAAAATGATAAAAAATGCGATTTTTTTGATTCCGATGGATAGAAAATCATATTTCCTTCATAACTGCGTTGAAATAAGTGAAAAATAATACGTTTGGAGATATTTATGATGAAAAGTGTGTTTTGGGGAAAATAAAAAACATAAGCCTGTATATAGCCTTATGTCCAAACAGTGGAAAAATGGTCAAAAAAATAAAAATGCGATTTTTTGATTCCGATGGATATAAAATCATATTTCCTTCATAACTGCGTTGAAATAAGTGAAAAATAATACGTTTTGAGATATTTATGATGAAAAGTGTGTTTTGTGGCAAAATGGTCAAAAAAATAAAAATGCGACTTTTTGATTCCGATGGATAGAAAATCATATTTAGTTCATAACTGCGTTGAAATAAGTGAAAAATAATACGTTTTGAGATATTTATGATGAAAAGTGTGTTTTGGGGAAAATAAAAAACATAAGCCTATAGCCTTATGTCCAAACATTGGAAAAATGGTCATAATGATAAAAATGCGATTTTTTTATTCCAATGGATAGAAAATCATATTTCCTTCATAACTGCGTTGAAATAAGTGGAAAATAATACGTTTTGAGATATTTATGATGAAAAGTGTGTTTTGTGGCAAAATGGTCAAAAAAATAAAAATGCGATTTTTTGATTCCGATGGATATAAAATCGTATTTCCTTCATAACTGCGTTGAAATAAGTGAAAAATAATACGTTTTGAGATATTTATGATGAAAAGTGTGTTTTGTGGCAAAATGGTCAATAAAATAAAAATGCGATTTTTTTGATTCCGATGGATAGAAAATCATATTTAGTTCATAACTGCGTTGAAATAAGTGAAAAATAATACGTTTTGAGATATTTATGATGAAAAGTGTGTTTTGGGGAAAATAAAAAACATAAGCCTATATATAGCCTTATGTCCAAACAGTGGAAAAATGGTCAAAATGATAAAAATGCGATATTTTGATTCCGATGGATAGAAAATCATATTTCCTTCATAACTGCGTTGAAATAAGTGGAAAATAATACGTTTGGAGATATTTATGATTAAAAGTGTGTTTTGTGGCAAAATGGTCAAAAAAATAAAAATGCGATTTTTTGATTCCGATGGATATAAAATCATATTTCCTTCATAACTGCGTTGAAATAAGTGAAAAATAATACGTTTTGAGATATTTATGATGAAAAGTGTGTTTTGGGGAAAATAAAAAACATAAGCCTATAGCCTTATGTCCAAACAGTGGAAAAATGGTCAAAATGATAAAAATGTGATTTTTTGATTCCGATAGATAGAAAATCATATTTCCTTCATAACTGCGTTGAAATACGTGAAAAATAATACGTTTTGAGATATTTATGATGAAAAGTGTGTTTTGTGGCAAAATGGTCAAAAAAATAAAAATGCGATTTTTTGATTCCGATGGATAGAAAATCATATTTCCCTCTTAACCGCGTTGAAATAAGTGAAAAATAATATGTTTTGAGATATTTATGATGAAAAGTGTGTTTTGGGGAAAATAAAAAACATAAGCCTATAGCCTTATGTCCAAACAGTGGAAAAATGGTCAAAATGATAAAAATGCGATTTTTTGATTCCGATAGATAGAAAATCATATTTCCTTCATAACTGCGTTGAAATACGTGAAAAATAATACGTTTTGAGATATTTATGATGAAAAGTGTGTTTTGTGGCAAAATGGTCAAAAAAATAAAAATGCGATTTTTTGATTCCGATGGATAGAAAATCATATTTCCTCTTAACCGCGTTGAAATAAGTGAAAAATAATATGTTTTGAGATATTTATGATGAAAAGTGTGTTTTGGGGAAAATAAAAAACATAAGCCTATAGCCTTATGTCCAAACAGTGGAAAAATGGTCAAAATGATAAAAATGCGATTTTTTGATTCCGATAGATAGAAAATCATATTTCCTTCATAACTGCGTAGAAATAAGTGAAAAATAATACGTTTTGAAATATTTATGATGAAAAGTGTGTTTTGGGGAAAATAAAAAACATAAGCCTATAGCCTTATGTCCAAACAGTGGAAAAATGGTCAAAATGATAAAAATGCGATTTTTTGATTCCGATAGATAGAAAATCATATTTCCTTCATAACTGCCTAGAAATAAGTGAAAAATAATACGTTTTGAGATATTTATGATGAAAAGTGTGTTTTGGGGAAAATAAAAAACATAAGCCTATAGCCTTATGTCCAAACAGTGGAAAAATGGTCAAAATGATAAAAATGCGATTTTTTGATTCCGATAGATATAAAATTATATTTCCTTCATAACTGCGTTGAAATAAGTGAAAAATAATACGTTTTGAGATATTTATGATGAAAAGTGTGTTTTGTGGCAAAATGGTCAAAAAAATAAAAATGCGATTTTTTGATTCCGATGGATAGAAAATCATATTTCCCTCATAACCGCGTTGAAATAAGTGAAAAATAATATGTTTTGAGATATTTATGATGAAAAGTGTGTTTTGGGGAAAATAAAAAACATAAGCCTATAGCCTTATGTCCAAACAGTGGAAAAATGGTCAAAATGATAAAAATGCGATTTTTTGATTCCGATAGATAGAAAATCATATTTCCTTCATAACTGCGTTGAAATAAGTGAAAAATAATACGTTTTGAAATATTTATGATGAAAAGTGTGTTTTGGGGAAAATAAAAAACATAAGCCTATAGCCTTATGTCCAAACAGTGGAAAAATGGTCAAAATGATAAAAATGCGATTTTTTGATTCCGATAGATAGAAAATCATATTTCCTTCATAACTGCCTAGAAATAAGTGAAAAATAATACGTTTTGAGATATTTATGATGAAAAGTGTGTTTTGGGGAAAATAAAAAACATAAGCCTATAGCCTTATGTCCAAACAGTGGAAAAATGGTCAAAATGATAAAAATGTGATTTTTTGATTCCGATAGATAGAAAATCATATTTCCTTCATAACTGCGTTGAAATACGTGAAAAATAATACGTTTTGAGATATTTATGATGAAAAGTGTGTTTTGTGGCAAAATGGTCAAAAAAATAAAAATGCGATTTTTTGATTCCGATGGATAGAAAATCATATTTCCCTCATAACCGCGTTGAAATAAGTGAAAAATAATATGTTTTGAGATATTTATGATGAAAAGTGTGTTTTGGGGAAAATAAAAAACATAAGCCTATAATGTCCAAACAGTGGGAAAATGGTCAAAATGATAAAAATGCGATTTTTTGATTCCGATAGATAGAAAATCATATTTCCTTCATAACTGCGTTGAAATAAGTGGAAAATAATACGTTTTGAGATATTTATGATGAAAAGTGTGTTTTGTGGCAAAATGGTCAAAAATGATAAAATGCGATTTTTTGATTCCGATGGATATAAAATCATATTTCCTTCATAACTGCGTTGAAATAAGTGAAAAATAATACGTTTTGAGATATTTATGATGAAAAGTGTGTTTTGTGGCAAAATGGTCAAAAAAATAAAAATGCGATTTTTTTGATTCCGATGGATAGAAAATCATATTTAGTTCATAACTGCGTTGAAATAAGTGAAAAATAATACGTTTTGAGATATTTATGATGAAAAGTGTGTTTTGGGGAAAATAAAAAACATAAGCCTATAGCCTTATGTCCAAACAGTGGAAAAATGGTCAAAATGATAAAAATGCGATTTTTTGATTCCGATAGATAGAAAATCATATTTCCTTCATAACTGCGTTGAAATAAGTGGAAAATAATACGTTTGGAGATATTTATGATGAAAAGTGTGTTTTGTGGCAAAATGGTCAAAAAAATAAAAATGCGATTTTTTGATTCCGATGGATATAAAATCATATTTCCTTCATAACTGCGTTGAAATAAGTGAAAAATAATACGTTTTGAGATATTTATGATGAAAAGTGTGTTTTGTGGCAAAATGGTCAAAAAAATAAAAATGCGATTTTTTTGATTCCGATGGATAGAAAATCATATTTAGTTCATAACTGCGTTGAAATAAGTGAAAAATAATACGTTTTGAGATATTTATGATGAAAAGTGTGTTTTGGGGAAAATAAAAAACATAAGCCTATAGCCTTATGTCCAAACAGTGGAAAAATGGTCAAAATGATAAAAATGCGATTTTTTGATTCCGATAGATAGAAAATCATATTTCCTTCATAACTGCGTTGAAATAAGTGGAAAATAATACGTTTGGAGATATTTATGATGAAAAGTGTGTTTTGTGGCAAAATGGTCAAAAAAATAAAAATGCGATTTTTTGATTCCGATGGATAGAAAATCATATTTCCTTCATAACTGCGTTGAAATAAGTGGAAAAAAATACGTTTTGAGATATTTATGATGAAAAGTGTGTTTTGTGGCAAAATGGTCAAAAAAATAAAAATGCGATTTTTTGATTCCGATGGATATAAAATCATATTTCCTTCATAACTGCGTTGAAATAAGTGAAAAATAATACGTTTTGAGATATTTATGATGAAAAGTGTGTTTTGGGGAAAATAAAAAACATAAGCCTTATGTCCAAACAGTGGAAAAATGGTCAAAATGATAAAAATGCGATTTTTTGATTCCGATAGATAGAAAATCATATTTCCTTCATAACTGCGTTGAAATAAGTGGAAAATAATACGTTTGGAGATATTTATGATGAAAAGTGTGTTTTGTGGCAAAATGGTCAAAAAAAAAAAATGCGATTTTTTGATTACGATGGATAGAAAATCATATTTGCCTCATAACTGCGTTGAAATAAGTGAAAAATAATACGTTTTGAGATATTTATGATGAAAAGTGTGTTTTGGGGAAAATAAAAAACATAAGGTATAGCCTTATGTCCAAACAGTGGAAAAATGGTCAAAATGATAAAAATGCGATTTTTTGATTCCGATAGATAGAAAATCATATTTCCTTCATAACTGCGTTGAAATAAGTGGAAAATAATACGTTTTGAGATATTTATGATGAAAAGTGTGTTTTGTGGCAAAATGGTCAAAAAAATAAAAATGCGATTTTTTGATTCCGATAGATAGAAAATCATATTTCCTTCATAACTGCGTAGAAATAAGTGAAAAATAATACGTTTTGAGATATTTATGATGAAAAGTGTGTTTTGGGGAAAATAAAAAACATAAGCCTATAGCCTTATGTCCAAACAGTGGAAAAATGGTCAAAATGATAAAAATGCGATTTTTTGATTCCGATAGATAGAAAATCATATTTCCTTCATAACTGCGTTGAAATAAGTGAAAAATAATACGTTTTGAGATATTTATGATGAAAAGTGTGTTTTGTGGCAAAATGGTCAAAAAAATAAAAATGCGATTTTTTTTATTCCGATGGATAGAAAATCATATTTCCCTCATAACTGCGTTGAAATAAGTGAAAAATAATATGTTTTGAGATATTTATGATGAAAAGTGTGTTTTGGGGAAAATAAAAAACATAAGCCTATAGCCTTATGTCCAAACAGTGGAAAAATGGTCATAATGATAAAAATGCGATTTTTTGATTCCGATAGATAGAAAATTATATTTCCTTCATAACTGCGTTGAAATAAGTGAAAAATAATACGTTTTGAGATATTTATGATGAAAAGTGTGTTTTGTGGCAAAATGGTCAAAAAAATAAAAATGCGATTTTTTGATTCCGATAGATATAAAATCATATTTCCTTCATAACTGCGTTGAAATAAGTGAAAAATAATATGTTTTGAGATATTTATGATGAAAAGTGTGTTTTGTGGCAAAATGGTCAAAAAAATAAAAATGCGACTTTTTGATTCCGATAGATATAAAATCATATTTCCTTCATAACTGCGTTGAAATAAGTGAAAAAGAATACGTTTTGAGATATTTATGATGAAAAGTGTGTTTTGGGGAAAATAAAAAACACAGTGGTGCATTACGAATCACACAGCGGCGCATTACGCATCACACGGCGGCGCTTTACACATCACATGGCATCGCATTACGCATCACACAGTGGCGCATTACACATCACACAGCAGGCATTACGCATCACACAGCAGGCATTACGCATCACACAGCGGCGCATTAGGCATCACACAGCGGCGCATTAGGCATCACACAGCGGCGCATTAGGCATCACATAGCGGTGCATTACGCATCACGCATCATACAGCGGCGCATTACGCATCACACGGTGTCGCATTACGCATCACACAGCAGCGCATTACGCATCACACGGCAGTGCATTGCGCATCACACAGTGGCGCTTTATGTATCACACAGCGGTGCATAACGCATCACACAGCGGCACTTTACGCATTACATGGCAGCGCATTACGCATCACACAGTGGCGCTTTATGCAACACACAGTGGCGCATCGTACATCACACAGCAGCACATTGCGATGTCATAAGCAGTGTAATATGTTACAGCATCCAGTATTAAAAATGTGCTCATTGACTCCCATTAATCTTTCTGGCGATAAAAGGTGAATTATCTGAAAAGGTGTTTATTGTACAAAGGTATAAAGTAATAGCAACCTGGAGGGTGTATAAAGGTATAGTATGAGGTATGAATGGTGCAAGAAGAGATAGGTGGCAAGAAAGTGGCAGAATAAAAATAAATATGGAGGGAGGGAATTTAGTCACATGGTTTTTAATTTCCACAAAATATTTTTTCATTCATGTCCATGAGCATCAAACTGGTGAAGCTGTGTAAGAACAAAAGAGGGCTGGTAAACTTAATCTATAAACAGATAATTTGCTGTCATTGAAACATTTCAGCAATAATGATTAAAAGTATCACACATCACATAGGTAACTGTGTTATGCATTGAACACTGCTGATGAACACTAACTACATAGCTAATGCTGCTCAAAAAAACAAGACTGCATTTAGCTCATTCATAAATTATGCTAAAATAGCATAAATGCTAATCACAAATGATTTACATGAATACTCTTTGAGAAAGCATAACCATTTCAAATATACATATTTTTAAATTAAGTAAATCCATAGTGTGTGTCAAAATCTACACGGCTAAAATACATGTATCGTACCTCACTGATAGATCCTACCAAGTTTCTTGGAAGGGTTCTGTCTCTGCACCCCATCCCCTGTCTACAAGAGTCCCGCAGGGATCTGTACTGGGTCCTCTGCTGTTCTCCATTTATACAAAGTCTCTTGGTTCAGTAATTAATTCACATGGCTTCTCATACCCTAGTTATGCTGACGATACTCAACTCTTTCTTTCTTTCCCTCCCTCTACCCAACATGTGAAGGAGAGGATATCTGCTTGTCTGGCTGACATCTCTGAGTGGATGACTACCCATCACCTGAAGCTCAACCTTGATAAGACAGAGCTCCTCTTCATGCCATACAAGACCTCCCCACTACTCGACCTCTCCATCACTGTTGACGGGACCATGGTGGCTGCCTCCCGCTCTGCAAAGAACCTGGGGCTGGTCCTAGACGACCAGCTGGACTTCAAAGACCACATCAGGGTGACGGCACGGTCCTGCAGGTTCCTCCTGTATAACATCAGGAGGATTCGACCGTACCTGACCACCTACTCCACCCAGCTTCTGGTCCAGACTATAGTCACCTCACGCCTGGACTACTGTAACTCCCTGCTCGCAAGCTTACCAGCCTGCGCCATCCTGCCTCTTCAACTGATCCAAAACGCAGCTGCCCGGCTTGTGTTCAACCCCCTGAAATTTTCACGTCACCCCCCTGTTGAGGTCACTCCACTGGCAGCCAGTTGCAACCAGGATCAGGTTCAAAGTTCTGACCCTGGCCCACACTGCAGCTAATAGGACAGGCCCCATCTACCTGCAGGACTTGATCCAGAACTATGTTCCTGTTCGACCACTTCGCTCATCTACAGCAGGGCGACTCGCATTTCCCCCCCTCCGTGTCAATGGCACTCGCTCTTCCCGACTGCGGAGCTTTTCCACCCTAGCTCCCCAGTGGTGGAACGAACTTCCCATTCCCCTACGCTTTATGCCAACCCTTCCTGCTTTCCATCATGGCCTGAAAACACACATTTTCAGACTCCACCTGGACTGATACTTATCTAGGACCTCATAGTATTTGTTCTACATATCACAGACATACTCCTGTTTCAGAGAGAATTTTATTTTTCAGCATCAACACTTGAATCTGGAGACTGTGTGGAAATCATCTGAGCACACACTTTCATCTTCTACGCTTAGCAACCAAGTCATAGAGCGTCATAAACTAACTTTATTTAAATTGCAACAGTTAACAAACATAGCATTTACACTTCCATGCATTAAAAACTGAAACCCATAAAACGGCTGCATATTAACAAAATTATGAAAAACCAAATCCCAACACCATCAGAACACAGCAGTTGAGGCACATTCAAAATTCAAAGCATCACAGAGCCTCATGGGAGATGGAGTCTCCAGCCTTAAAGTGAAATTTTGATAAATTATTGGCTTAAAAAATTGACACAGCCATTTAGCGACAATATGTATTTTGTAAATTCATATAGCTTCTTATGACATTTTTGGCATCACAATAGAAATGAACACATTTGAATGTGTAAAACTCATTCGCAATTCCAAGTTTATTCATGAGTTTTTTTTTTGTGTATGGATGCCATAATGCAGTTTCTTTTTGTTTGATCTCATTTGATCTTCATCACTTTAGCAGATCACTCTGTTTGATCTCCAGCTTCATCACTGTAGCAGATCCTGTTGGATCTCCTGCATCATCACTGTAGCAGATGATTTTTTAATGTATTTTTCAGTACCTGTTCAGGGTCCTTGCACCCTGAGAAATATAAAGGTAATTATAACTGCACACCTCACAATACAATAGCCCCCCCCCCCCAATAAAAACCTTTCTGTACCCCTGTGGCTCACCTGTTCCTCCTTAGCGACTCAATTTCACAAACACACAGATGGGTTGGGGCAGTGTTGAGGGCTGGGGGGTGTTGTGCGCCTCATACGGCAATACCCTCGCTATTAAATCAGTCGTACCTGCATATGGGGATAATTTGCTCAATTAGGCTTAATCTTTTACTAGCTTATACTGAAAATATAACTCTAATTTGTCCCTGATATGTGTTTATCTCACTATATTAGCTTTGGAAGACACTGTGGATAAGAATGCATGTCACATTCCTTAATTGATTAATTAATTAATAATAAAGACACTAAGGCACCCTTCACTACCAAGGGAGGTAGATCAGTGGAAAAGACTAAAGGAAATAACTAAATTCAAATATAATTTTATCACTTTACTACATTTAACATGAAGAAAAAAAATAATAGAAAAGATAATAATAATAATAATAATAATAATAATTTGGGACTGACATGAAGAGAAGTTTCTTCTCAAGAAACTTTTAGGTTTGGTGTGTGTGTGCGTGCGTGCGTGTGTGTGCCACTGTGCGCAGTATAACCTTCTGACGTACTGGGAATTAATTGCATTAGCATTGCCATGTCAGTGTTTATCTTATATTTTAGTATTCTACAATCTGTCTGCATTTGCAGTCAGGAATTAGCAAATCGCTAAGGTAAAAAAAACACAAACACATACCTGATGGCAGGTTCGGTTCCTTTTTCCTGATGTACTGCACAGCGTCTTTCCCCTACAGTGCTGAAAAATGACACAGCTTTAGTTCACACGGTGAACGCATAAATATATAAATAAGTCAAAGGCACTGTTAATTAATCCTTGGCTTTTGCTTACAAATGTCACCTTGATGGTGCACTTATGTCAGAATGTGTCGACTCTCGAGGTCTTTGGCACCAAGCGGGAATGCGGAGGAGAATTTGTTGAGTCGGTTGGCAGGCAAGCCGTCCCGCCAATCCAAAAACGACGAGGAGCCTCTGTCAGGCTGGCGCGGCACCAAGCTTAGCTGTTCAGCAGTGCTCCACCGCTGCCCTCCGGTCCTGGCAAGAGAGCACAGTGGCAGAGAAGGGGAAAAAAACACATTCATTCTCAAGTACAAATGCACAAATAAGAATATAACTGTGTTGGATAGATTTTTGTTTTTCCAAAGTATATGTTAGCCTCAGTGGCTAGGGGGTGTGGGGGGTGGTATTTAAGATGAAGGAGCTTGGTACAGTGAACAAACAGGACTAGAAAAGGTCATTAATATTTCATCGTGTTTAATAACGGCCCGCGAGAGGGAAGGGGCCGATCCCCGCCCCTCTTCCCAGGGTGCACGGTGAGCACGGTGAGCTCCTCATTGGACAGCATTAACCCTCCGGGTTAGCCCCAGGAAAGATCACGGACACGCACAGAACCTTGAGGGCGGTGAAGACAAAACAGGAGGCAAAACACAGACAAAATGGTCGCTTTTCCTTTGGTTATAACGATGGACCCAAGGTACATGATACTGAGGAGCCTTTCCCTGTTAAATAAATAAATACAAAAAGCATACATTGCATTTTGGAAAGAACATTTCAACATCATCCCTCACATGGACACAGAGCCCTACCCTGCTCAGCTGTCTCCCTGTGCACACGAGACAAAAGACACGATAAGAGCCAAGCCAGCCCCCAGCACTCAATCAATATCTCTCTCTCTCTCTCTCTCCCTCTCTCTCATCTGCATTCTTTTATCATATTTGCCTCTAATCCTATTACATGGTGCCTGTCCCATTACATACATTACCAAGTGCATTGTGGGTGAAAAAAACGAGGGGCGCATTTGTCACACAGTCAGTGATACTGAAGGGACAGAAATATCTCTATTATTCATGCCATTGCTGTTCATACGCGTCTCCCCCGTTCTGATTGGCTCACAGCCACGGAAAAAGAGATTATGGTGCGCTGAAGACGGGAAACGCACCTGGAAGGGGTTTGATCGCTTTATAGCAGGGATGTGAAACTCCGGTCCTGGAGGGCCCCAATGCCTGCTGGGTTTTCAGTGTGTTTCAGCATGAGTGATTACAGTTTCTCAGTTGCTAAAACACATTTCTTGAAACCTCCACCCATTTTCTCAAAACCTTAAACACAAATCCAAAAATTCTAACTACATTCACAAAACCCCAGACTTTTCTATCAAAATCAAACTATCACCTCAAAACCACTTATCCTGTGTTCAAAACCAAACAATGTGTTCAGATCATACACATAGCAAGTAAAAATATATTCACCACAGAGCATTTGTTATATAATTTAGGACACAGCATCCAGGGCATGTAGTTAACAGAAAATGTTTATTGTAAATGCATTTAGCAAAAACCTATCGCAGTCAAAGTGATATCTGCACTTTCATAACAAAAACTAAATGAAAAGCACATTACTGCACAATCAAAGTCACTGAGATTCATTCTCCAACATCATGTCTTTGTGCGGGGTCCGGCCAAAGGACTTCATCCACGTCACAGGCAATATTTTCCCTTGCCAGGCAACGGGGGAAAAACCCTCTGGTGTGCCGAACCCAGCCTTGACAAGACTCCACAGTTATATCATCACAGGCCTGTTCCATTGCCTCCAATAAAGTTGCCCTGGTGTAGGGCTGTCGGTCATAGACCTTCCACCGCCACGCAGAGAAAAACTCCTCTATTGGATTCAGGAAGGGGCTGTAAGGTGGAAGGAAAACCATTATGAAGCGCTGGTTGTTGGTGAACCACTCACGTATCAGTACAGCACGGTGAAAGCTCACATTGTCCCAAACTATGACATATACAGGATGAACTGCTTGCTGATGCAGCTGCTCACGCGCAGCCTGTAGACCACCCGGAAATGTCCTGTAGACCACCCAGAAATGTAAGGAGATGTTCAGTGTTATATGGCCCCAGGTTTGCATGACGGTGGAGAACCCCCCAGTTACTTATGGCTGCACAAAGGGTGACATTGCCACCACGCTGGCCAGGGACTTCCACAATGGCACGTTGACCAATTATGTTCCTGCCTCTCTGCCTCCTTTTCACCAGATTGAACCCTGCTTCATCTATGAAAATGTATTCATGGGGCCTTTCAATGGAATCCAGTTCAAACACTCTCTATAAAAATAGATAATAGATAGATTTACATACATTACAATATAGTTTACAGTACTGTAAACGTAGCAACTGCAACTACTAGCCTACAGTAACAGTAGGCCTATGAGCATAGAATTGTACTGGAAGCATCAGTGCTGAAAGTGTGTGTAGGTTACATTTACTTGCACATACTGATATCTTAGATCTTTGGCTCTTGCAGAGTTGCGATCAAAGGGTACTCTGTACACTTGTTTCATGCTAAGTCTGTTGCGTGTGAGGACACAGTCAATAGTTGACAGAGACACACTGTTGATTCCATCAAAGTTGACATTGTCTTCAATCACTCTCTGCTGGATTTCACGGAGTCGGATGGCATTACTTTGAAGGACCATGTCAACAATGAGTGCTTCTTGTTGTTGGGAGAAAAGAGCAGTCCTTCCACCCCGTCGTCTTTCAATTCTACAATGGGGAATATGCACTTACAAACGTATACAGCCAGTAAAATTGTATTGTAATGAACATTACAGTACTTACAGTATAGTATACTGTATGTCAAATGTTGTACAGCAAGAAACAATTACCTGTTCTCTTCTCTGAATGTCCTGATGATGCTGGCCACAGAGAATCTGCTCAAATTGGGTTGGACTCTTTGTCCTGCTTCCCTCATTGTCATCCCGTGAACAACAACATGGTGTACAATAGTTGCCCGGATTTCATCAGTAATGATTGTTCTTGGTCTTCCTCGGCCTCTTCCTCGGCCTCTTCCTCGTCCACCACCTCTCACACGAACTCTTCCTCCTCTGCCTCTCTGTATGTTTCCGTCCATTGTAGATGGATGCACATGTGCCACCTGTGCACTCTGAACTGACTTTTATCCTACCCAATTGGTCTGATCACATCATTAGAAACATGTGTGTTCAATTTTGAGTTGTTGTGTGTAACAGATGACAGCTGTGTTGGAGTTGTGTTCACATTCTGCTGCCAGTGTTTACAATTTTGCAACACAAGTGTATCACAGTGTGAAATGTGTTTAGTGACTGAGAATGTGTTTAAGGTTTGGCAAAAAAGAGTGGATGAGTTTTGCAAATTGTGTCTAAGTACCTGAACAGTGTTTAAGGTTTGGCCAAAAGAGTGTTTGATTCGACAAATGAGTTTAGGCCACTGAGAATTTGGTTCAGAGAATGGGGTTTAATGTTTTAGCAACTGAGAAAAACTGTAATTTAAGACATTGATTAAAATTTTTGCCTTAATTGGCTGCTGATTAAAAGAAAACCCCAAAATACCTGCAGATACTGCAGCCCTCCAAGACTGGAGTTTGACCTCACCTGCTATATCGTGTGCATCACTATACATTATGGCTTCCTAAATGCCAGTATGAGGCGTGGGATGCCATAGCCATCCGGAAAAGCTTACTCTCTCAGCCCAGCTCACACTAGTAAAAAAACTGTCTGGTTTGTGTTCAAATGTAATCAATTATTTTGAGAGGAAGAGAAATTTAAGTTGATGAGAAAACAGTCTGAGGATAGGCAGACCATGTGATAAAGTGAATTAAGCAAGTACTGGCAGCAGTTCAAATGAGGGTTTGCAAATTTTCAACAGCACAAAGCCAACATCTCTCACTCCAAAACTTGCTCTTCTCATTGGCCATTGCCCTGAGACAATCCTTGCTACCCCTGAGGATTATGGGAAATGGTCATTCATTTCCACTTCCTAAGGCATGATGGTTAAATAACCCACTGTTTAATAACATAGTTGTTCATTCTAGAATGTGTGGTAAATTACAAATAAAAGCAACACATTGAACGCCTTTCTTTTTTTTCCTTTTTAAAAAAAAATCTATGTTGCCTAATCATTTACCCATCATGCCTTACTCATAAATGTGCATGATGGTTATGTACATTCATAAGCAAACTGCTAAGCAGCAGGATTATATAATGTCTTCATTGTTGTTAAGGGGATTGGGGAATGGCTATATTCCAGTCTTCAAAGAGGAAGCTGAAAGACAAACTCTGGTAATATTTTATTCTGTGTATGGTCCTAGTCCACTTTAAT
>CM040399.1:28660655-28668155 GCA_022702515.1 Ilyophis sp. 1 JC-2022 | reverse complement strand
GGATCAGTGGGGTATCAGGCGAGGTGTATTATGGTAGTCAGTGGGGTATCAGGCGAGGGGCATTACGGGATCAGTGGGGTATCAGGAGAGGGGCATGATGGGATCAGTGGGGTATCAGGAGAGGGGCATTATGGGATCAGTGGGGTATCAGGCGAAGGGCATTATGGGATCAGTGGGATATCAGGCGAGGGGCATTACGGGATCAGTGGGGTATCAGGCGAGGGGCATTACGGGATCAGTGGGGTATCAGTAGAGGGGCATTACGGCAGTCAGTGGAGTATCAGGCACCCGAGAGGGATTTGGATGAGTGTTTAAAACCTTCTTATGTTTAATCCATGAGAGGCCTTGGGGCCACAATCTGAGTTTTTTCTGCTCCACACTCCTGAACAGCAGGGGGAGCTATTCACCATTTAAATTGTTGTTATACATGTTATCTATTCATGTTATTGTTTATTGTACATTTTCCACACAAAGGCCCAAAACACACATTTGGGTATTTATTTATTTCTGAAATGTTCAGAGAGAACATCATATATATTTATTTTAATCCCTGGTTCTTCTCCCCAGTTCTCAAAGACTTGCATGCAGTGGTGAGCCACAGACCCAACACAACAGCGATCACATTGCCTTCATCCCACACACACACCGCAATGTCGACATGTAAAATGCTAACAAATGGAGTCTTTACAAGGCCATACGGAAAAGTAACCTGTGTTATATTATGAATATCGGCACGGATGAGGGTGTTCTTCAGCACGCTGGAAAGCGCTGCTTTAATAAAAACAGATCCAAGCGCAGATGTCTCAATGGAAAACACAAAGGCATTCCTCTCTGCAAGCGAGAAGCTGCAACTATAGTTACGTTTCTGAATGTGGCTATTCACGCAGAATCATTCACACCCTTCACTGCTCACTGCAAAAAGTTAATCTTAACAAGCATTTTAATTAGCTTGTTTTACTCATTTCAAGATTTGCCAGTATGGTAAGATATTTTCACTTGTCAAGCAAAAAGTTACTTAAAACAAGCTAATATTTTCCACTTTAGAAAAAAAATATATATATTTTAAGTCTCATTACAAGACTAAAATACTTGCTAAAACAGACATTTTTATTAGAAGACCTGGACATTGTGCTGAGGAGGCTAACGAGATGTTAAACGAGATGTTAAACGAGACTGCTTACAATATTTCAGTATCTAGAATGTTCATGTTTGTGGAAGATGCAATGATATTAAAACAATGTACGAACATTCGATTTCACCAGGCTATCATCATGAATACTGCCACTGAAAATTAGCTTCTTGATCAATCCGCATTCAGGAGCGGAACTATCCGTTTAAAAAATATATATATATTTTCTTCATTACGGCGATGAGCTAGGTGTCAAAGGAGGCACGGGAAGCCAAGGTGAATCTAAATAAGCGACAGGTCAGACATTCCGGCTCTTTTTCCGTCTGTCAGATGGACTGAAAGGTGTTTAATAAAACCGTGTCACAGCCTCCCGTCCCGCTGACAGGCAGACGCAACTAATCAAAGTCCTATTAGCCTGACACACTGTTCATTTTACCTCAGATAACATGTCAAAAAGAAAATTCCACGGGCAGAGATGCTGAGTCACGTCGATGGCCATCTGTCAGTTTGTGCGTTTGAACCACCCTCCCCTCCCCTTACATCCAACCCCTGCAACTTTAAACTCAGGCTCTGACAAGAAACTTTAGCCCAGTGACTAATGTAAACACACCTCCAAACCCCAACATTGAGAGAGAGAGAGAGAGAGAGAGAGAGAGAGAGAGAGAGAGAGAGAGAGACATTTTGAACAATCAGAACAATATACAGGACATGCAGCCATGTGAGTTAAAAAAGTATGACATATTAGTATTAATAAAATTACCACAATAATATAATCTGCTTAGCAATAATACTGTGCGTGCGTGCGTGCGTGCGTGTCTGTACACACTGAAGCCCCTTTCCTACAGAGCTAAAAGCTTGTTTTCATCATGTTATCATTTTATCAGTCTGTCTGTGTACAGCAGGGGGCAGTTTATCAGTCTGTCTGTGTACAACAGGGCAGTTTATCAGTCTGTCTGTGTACAGCAGGGGGCAGTTTATCAGTCTGTCTGTGTACAGCAGGGGGCAGTTTATCAGTCTGTCTGTGTACAACAGGGGGCAGTTTATCAGTCTGTCTGTGTATAGCAGGGGGCAGTTTATCAGTCTGTCTGTGTATAGCAGGGGGCAGTTTATCAGTCTGTCTGTGTACAGCAGGGGGCAGTTTATCAGTCTGTCTGTGTACAGCAGGGGGCAGTTTATCAGTCTGTCTGTGTACAACAGGGGGCAGTTTATCAGTCTGTCTGTGTACAGCAGGGGGCAGTTTATCAGTCTGTCTGTGCATAGCAGGGGGCAGTTTATCAGTCTGTCTGTGTACAGCAGGGGGCAGTTTATCAGTCTGTCTGTGTACAACAGGGGGCAGTTTATCAGTCTGTCTGTGTACAACAGGGGGCAGTTTATCAGTCTGTCTGTGTACAGCAGGGGGCAGTTTATCAGTCTGTCTGTGTACAGCAGGGGGCAGTTTATCAGTCTGTCTGTGTACAGCAGGGGGCAGTTTATCAGTCTGTCTGTGTACAGCAGGGGGCAGTTTATCAGTCTGTCTGTGTACAGCAGGGGGCAGTTTATCAGTCTGTCTGTGTACAACAGGGGGCAGTTTATCAGTCGGTCTGTGTACAGCAGGGGGCAGTTTATCAGTCTGTCTGTGTACAGCAGGGGGCAGTTTATCAGTCTGTCTGTGTACAGCAGGGGGCAGTTTATCAGTCTGTCTGTGTACAACAGGGGGCAGTTTATCAGTCTGTCTGTGTACAGCAGGGGGCAGTTTATCAGTCTGTCTGTGTACAGCAGGGGGCAGTTTATCAGTCAGGGCATTTTTCTTGTTTTTTAGTTATTATATTATTATATTGTTAGTTATTATGTTGAGTTGAGTTTATTTGATTCTTGCACACAGTATATACACTGAAAAAACACAAAATTTACATAAGAAATATATTAAAAGCCTATATAAAAAATACAAGAAATGCAAAATAAAAAATAGATAATAAAATAAAATGAAAAACACACAATCACGAAATCACATTATCACAAGACGTAATCACAAGACAACCCAATATAAAATAAAATCTCAGTAAAATCTTCAATAAAATAAAACGTCCATTTAGCTTATTTTGTGTTTTTTTTTTAAATCTGAGCGTTAAAGAGCCCAACAGCAGTGGGTAGGGTTGCTGTTCTCAGGCGGTTTGTCCCGGCCTGGAAGCTTGTGAGCTGCTTACTGTTCCGCTGCACCTTATTTGTGCATTTGGCTCTGTCTTGAGGGAGCATGTCATGTAGTGGATGTTGTGCGTGTGTCGTGTCCTTCACCAGTTGTATCGCTGCATTTTCTCTCCTATGTTGTAGGAATGGGAGTTGTGGCTGGGCCCAGCTGCCTCTGGAAATGATTTTCATGGCTCTTTTTTGTATCCTTTCCAGTAGCGCTGCCTGCCTCTCGTTACATCCCACCAAGAGAACTCCTCCATATTCCAGGCACGGCCTGACCAGTGTGGTGTAGATGGTTACCAGGTCCTCACAACGTCGGCCGTGTCTGGCTAGGACAGTCAGGAAGTGTAATCTTTTTGAGGCTTTCTTCACCGACTGTTCCACTTGGGTGAGTCCAGATGGAAACAAAGATATTTGGTTGTGGTGACGATGGGGACTTCCTGTCCTCCTAGGAAGAGAGGGGCTAGTTGTGAAGGATTTCTGGAGAAGCAGATTCTTATTTCCACTGACTTTTTCCCATTCAGTAGCATGTGTGTGTGTGTGCGCGTGTGTGTGTGTGTGTGTGTGTGTGTGTGTGCGTGTGTGTGTGTGTGTGCGTGGGTGTGTGTGTGTGTGTGCGTGTGTGTATGCGTGTGTGTGCATGTGTGTGTGAGTGTGTGTGTGTGTGTGTGTTTGCGTGTGTGTTTGCGTGTGTGTTTGCGTGTGCGTGTGTGTGTGTGTGCATGTGTGCTTGCGTGTGCGTGTGTGTTTGCGTGTGTGTGTGTTTGCGTGTGTGTGTTTGCGTGTGTGTGTGTGTAGTGTGTGTGTGTGTGTGCGTGTGTGTGTGCATGTGTGTTTGCGTGTGCGTGTGTGTTTGCGTGGGTGTGTGTTTGCGTGTGCGTGTGTGTGTGTGCATGTGTGTTTGCGTGTGCGTGTGTGTGTGTGTGTGTGTGTGTTTGCTTGTGTGTTTGCGTGTGAGTGTGTGTGTGTGTGTGCGTGTAGGGTGTGTGTGGCGTGCGTGTGTGTGTGTTTAGCGTGCGTGCATGTGTGTGTGTGTAGCGTGCGTGCGTGCGTGCGTGCGTGTGTGTGTGTGTGTGTGTGTAGCGTGCGTGCGTGCGTGCGTGTGTGTGTGTTTAGCGTGCGTGCGTGCGTGCGTGCGTGCGTGCGTGCGTGCGTGCGTGCGTGCGTGCGTGCGTGCGTGCGTGTGTACACTGCACAGTGCAGCATGTGCATATGACAGAGACAGATGCGGAGGCAGAATTAGGCCCAGCTCGGTCATTTACTCTCTTTCATTGAGTGTCACTCAGGGTTGTCATTCCACCTGAAGGCCATATCAACACATCACTGCGTAGTTAGACGTGTCACTTTCCAAATGGTATTACAGCTATATTCTACAATGTCTCCCTCACGCTTCGGGGCTTAGAGATTTATTTGGAGGGGTTGCTTATCAAGCCAATTGAATTAATTAACCCACGTCACCAATCCAAAGATGATTACGAAAAGTATTTCAGTCAACACTATTTCAGTCAATGCTCAAATGTTAAATGTAATTTACGACTGGAACATTTTGAACATATTCTGCATGTGTGGTGCAGGCAGTCATGCGACAGGCAGCGAATAACGAAAGAGTTAAGCAGTGGCAGCCAGCACTAATTTATACTCCTGGAGCAACAAACAAGGGTCTCTTCACTCCTCACACGTTAAATTATCCCTCCTTCCTTCATGCAAATGAGATTTTCACTGGGCCACGTAGAGGTCTGGTCACGACGTAAAGTCTGAGAGAGGCGGCTGCTAAGCCCTCCTAATGAAACGATGAGGGCATGCTGCATCGATCCAAATGGAAGAAAATAAAAATAAAAAAAACATAAATTCATCAGCGAAGAGAGTGGGTTTATGAGGCAGCCCCCTAGTCGACTGGCTTTCAGGCGGTAAAATACTATTTGTAATCGCATTGTCACTGGGGACCAGGAGCCAATACGTTCTATTGTTATATAAATCCAAATCCATAGGATTGCATAGGTGGAAAGGTGGAATGGGTTTATTACGAGCACCGATGGCGACATCAAGATGGCTCCTCCCATTCCGGGGTTTCCGGAACACTCGTTATCCCAAGACCATGTGACCACCACTGTCCTTCGAGAGGGGAAGTGGAGAGACAGCACCCCCTTTTTAAGATTAACTTTTCAAACGCTCAACGAAATCAAAGTGCCTTGTTGTGGTGCGTCCCTGTGTGCGTGCGTGCGTGCATGCTTGCATTCGTACGTATGTACGTACAGCCGAGTGTGCAATCGCGTCTAATTCAAGGTCCGATCTGTTTCTTTGTGGAAAATGGGAATCTAGATCAGCAAACATTCATTAATATAGGAGAGTGTGATGGAGGGCCAGTAAACAGTGGGTGAGAGATAATTTAGGGCCTGTTTTCCTGACAGACCCCTCTTCCATTATTCATTTGCTCTTAATTAAAAGCAAAGAAAAGCTCTCAGTATCGTCAGACCTAATATCTGCCACCAACCCATTTGCATTCCGCAGGAAAGGGAGAAATAGGCCTGGATCCTCCGTGACTTTGGGAGACTTTAACAGCACACTCTCTCTCCGGCTTCCACAAGCCCTCAAACATTTATGGCTGACATTTTGCTGAAATGGCGAAGCGTGACAACGAGTTCCTGCGCAGGAGCGTGTTCTCATCCCGTTTGCCGACATCGCCTCCCACCGCTCGGTCTGTCCCCCTCCAGCCCCTAGCGCCCAGCTCCAACCCCCTCTCAACCTCCATCTTCACCCACATTTCCAATAAAACATTTAACATCATCCATTTTGTACAAAATAAATAAGTAAATAAAAGAAAAAAAAAGTGTTAGGCCAGCCAAAGGTTTTTGGTGTTTACAAAGGTCGGGCCCCTTCCGTTTTATCCATTCGCTGACATACACAAAAAGTTTTTTTTATGTCCGGCATTTTCCAGGAATGTTACTTCCAACAGTTTTCTGCTTCTTACTGGAAGTGGATAAACCCTGGCGTACACAGGGGAAAGTCTTACAGGAACTGAATAAACCCAGGCGTATGCAGGGGAATGTCTTACAGAAAGTGGATAAACTCTGGCGTATGCAGGGGAAAGTCTTACAGGAAGTGGATAAACCCTGGCGTACACAGGGGAGAGTCTTACAGGAAGTGGATAAACCCTGGCGTACGCAGGGGAAAGTCTTACAGAAAGTGGATAAACCCTGGAGTACGCAGGGGAAAGTCTTAAAGGAAGTGGATAAACCCAGGCTTACGCAGGGGAAAGTCTTACAGGAAGTGGATAAACCCTGGCGTACGCAGGGGAAAGTCTTACAGGAAGTGGATAAACCCTGGCGTATGCAGGGGAAAGTCTTACAGGAAGTGGTTAAACTCTGGCGTACGCAGGGGAAAGTCTTACAGAAAGTGGATAAACCCTGGCGTACGCAGGGGAAAGTCTTACAGGAAGTGGATAAACCCAGGCTTACGCAGGGGAAAGTCTTACAGGAAGTGGATAAACCCTTGCGTACGCAGGGGAAAGTCTTACAGGAAGTGGTTCAACTCTGGCGTACGCAGTGGAAAGTCTTACAGAAAGTGGATAAAGCCTGGCGTACGCAGGGGAAAGTCTTACAGAAAGTGGATAAACCCAGGCTTACGCAGGGCAAAGTCTTACAGGAACTGGAAAAACCCAGGCTTACGCAGGGGAAAGTCGTACAGGAACTGGAAAAACCCAGGCTTACGCAGGGGAAAGTCTTACAGGAAGTGGATAAACCCAGGCTTACGCAGGGCAAAGTCTTACAGGAACTGGAAAAACCCAGGCTTACGCAGGGGGAAGTCTTACAGGAACTGGATAAACCCAGGCTTACGCAGGGGGAAGTCTTACAGGAACTGGATAAACCCAGGCTTACGCAGGGGGAAGTCTTACAGGAAGTGGATAAACCCAGGCTTACGCAGGGGAAAGTCTTACAGTGCCCAGGATTTAGAGGAGTGCAGAAAGACAATGCTCTCGGAAGGAGAAAGCCACGTGCAGGTTCTTAGCATTAGCATGGATTCATTGGCCACAGATGCATCCATTGACCCTGATCAGCAGATGGGTGTTGGTGGCTCTCACAAGTACACCCTGTATCGTGTCGCAGTGGTGAGAGTACAGTCCAGTCCTGTTTGCATACTGAATAATTGCACTCTGTTTTATTGCACAGTCTGCAGATTTTAATATGAATATCTGTAATATGCATGTT
>CM040399.1:28630655-28655655 GCA_022702515.1 Ilyophis sp. 1 JC-2022 | reverse complement strand
GGACCAGGGTTGAGAAACACAGCCTTAGACCCCCCAGGACCAGGGTTGAGAAACACAGCTTTAGACCCCCCAGGACCAGGGTTGAGAAACACAGCTTTAGACCCCCCAGGACCAGGGTTGAGAAACACAGCTTTAGACCCCCCAGGACCAGGGTTGAGAAACACAGCTTTACACCCCCCAGGACCAGGGTTGAGAAACACAGCTTTACACCCCCCAGATCATTGCACCTGAACAACCCTCCTCAGAGAATAAAAAAAAAAGAGAAAATGACTCGGTTGCTTTAATGCACAAAATACTGTATCGGGACAGTGACATATGTTTTGCTGTTTTTGCTCTGTACTCCAGCACATTGTATTTGAACTAAAACACTGAATATGAGGTTAAAGTGCAGACTGTCAGCTTTAATATGAGGCTATGTACATCCATATCAAGTTATCCAGTGAGGAAATACAGCCCTTGTTATACATATTCCCCCCATTTTAGGGGAGCAAAAGTAATTTGACAATTGACTGCTCAGCTGTTTATTGGCCAGCTGTGTGTCTTTGCACCATTAGTTCATGCAAAAGAAAGCTAAAAAAAGCTAGGTTACCAAAAGCTTGATTCTATGTGTGGAATTTTCATGTGGAGTCTGTTGCTGTTGTCTCTCAACATGAGGAACAAATAAGTACCAATGCCAGTAAATAAGGCCGTAATGAGGCTGACCAATCTGAATAAAAACCTTCTGTTTGTCAAAATCATACACTGTTTCATACATCGTTAGGAAGCAAGAATGCGCTGGTGAGCTCAGCAATAGCAAACGACCTGGTGGCACAGACGTTAGTTGATATATCAGTTCAGAAAAAAAAGAAAAAAAAATTATTTGAACTGCAAATATTTTTACAGAAAATGTGCCATTGCTCTGAGATGGAATGCACCCCCCATACAAACCCAAAGTTGGCTTTAGAGACTTTGGACAACTAAGTGTAAAATCAATGCTTTATGCATCTGGGTGAGATTCATCTCTCCCCCTATAAAGCCTTGGATGAGAGCCCAGAGCCTGAAGAAGCCATTACTTACTTACCCACCAGACCAACAACAACAACATCACCATTACTAACCCAACCCACCCCACCAAAACACCATTACTAACTCACCCCACCACCACAACACCATTACTAACCCACCCCACCCCACCCCACCACAACAACACCATTACTAACCCACCCCACCACAACAACACCATTACTAACCCACCCCACCTCAACAACACCATTACTAACCCACCCCACCACAAACCCACCCCACCACAACAACACCATTACTAACCCACCCCACCACAACAACATCATTACTAATAACGGCCATTTGGGCGGTTGGTAGGGGGTGGGGGGGGGTGGGGGGTGGGTGAAGAGATGAGAAAGGTGCCTAAATAGGCCTAAAATTTGCCTAAATAGGCCACACAATTGTAATTCTTTAAAACTAAAAATGGAATAACCATAACCGAACCTCAGTGTGTGATATTTACGAGTTTTAACTGGAGGCTAAATATTTCTCAGAACCGAGGGTCCCGTCGGGTCCGGGTCGGGTATCTACACTCTAGAGTGAGGTCATCGCTTCGGGGCTCACGGACTCACGCTCACAGAACTGAGGCATACTGTAAAATAAATGATAAGAGCCCCCCCATAGGCGGGAGACAAAAAAAGTGAGATGACACACGCAAGATGGTGTCAGCATGCTCGTGGATTATGATTCATAAACCTTAAAAATGATCACAGGCCCGTCTACTCTCCAATTCCTCCTCCCTTTTTCCTCTTCAAGACAATCTTCCGTGCTTTTAGTGTGACAACCTGTCACACCCCCCCTCTTCCCTGAGGATGAGATAGGCTCTCAGACTTTTCACAACTTCACAAATTAACCCCCCCCCCCATCTCCCCTGTGATGAGCTACAGCAGGAGAAATAAGAAGGAAAGAGCAGAAAGGAGAGTGAAAAGACCACACAAGAGCACGCAATGTGCTCAAGCACCACATCTAACTGAAATGGGCTCAGCTGAGTGGCCGGGTGCAATTTAAATAAAAAAAAGGCCTACGACTGCACTTTAACCACGTGTGGTTTGTTTGATTATAAATCAATTTTGGAGAGCCAAACAATTCACCTGTGGTTAAAGTGCAGATTCTCTTATTAAAAGGCTTTTTTTTTAAAAATACATTTTGTTTTCACCATGTAGAAATTACAGCACTTTTCACCCCCCACCCCCCGCCCCCCGACGATACGTTTCTATGTGCAAAATGTTTCAAACAATACCTTCATTATAGCTAAGTAGAATTTTGGACAGATTAGTTATGAAATTTGAAAAATACACAAAATAATGTTGTTGTTTGTCATGATTCAATTTGTTTTATACTCAATGTGTTATTAAATTTGTAATGTTATTATGTTATTTGGACTTATTCTGGTCTATTGGAGTGTTCTTGAGGGACATTGATTGAACTTTCTAGTGGTAGCTATACATTTTCTAATGATTGTGTAATCTTCTGTTATGTTTATTCAACGTTCAAGTGGATGTGTAACAATAGTTATATAACAATAGTTAGAAATTGACACCTTCTGGAGAAAAAACCCAGGGAATTAATAACAAAACACTATGTTTTAAGTGTTAAGTTTGGCTTGGTCAAAAGCTGCAAATGAGCACCAGCAAGCCAAACTTATCAGAGCTACACTATCAGAGATTCCCAGTACTCCGTTTTTTATATCTGACTGCTATACAGTTCTGTAGCTATGTTGTTCTACTGCACTACAATCAACATGTACTCATCACTGGGCAGATTGGTTCAAACCTTCTTTCAAAAAGCCTAATTCATACTCTTCAAAATAGTAAAAAGTGGCATACGACTGCAGCATTAGGCTATAGAGTAGGGTCAGACATTGGCTCTAGATCTATAAGGCATCAAGGGCAGCACAATAGTATATATATATTTCTGTACATGATGCTGATTATTTTACACAGAAGACTGTATACACTTGAAAACTAAATAGGCTATCACTTGCTACTGGAGTGCATAAATAGTGGTATTTCATTTTGACTTAAACATCATAGATTCTACTCTTGATTTATTGATTAGAAATGAAATCATCCATCCAAAGAGTAGCCTATACTGGACATGTGGCCGAGGCTTACACCACCACCCATTAAATCACTACACGTAAGAAGTATGAAAACATACACTGTTGACATACAGAATAGTAGTCGATAAGATTTCAGTCATAGCATGACATGTAGGCCTAATTGGCCTGATATGTCATAGTAGAGTTCAAAGGGTAGAAATAGGTGAAAGTATACATTTAAAGAGATACTGCAGAGCCTTTTCTAAGGTATTTTTTACCACTTCAATTTGAACTGGAACTCGTGAGTAGGTGTGGTCATATGACGATGATGCCACGTAGTCATATTATGAATATTCATACGGTCAAGAAGTGACAGGGTGTGTCTTGGTGAACTGACTCAGCCCCCTTCCTGCTCTCTACTCACAACTAAACAAACCTGAACTCCACCCATTTTTATGTTAAAGATCTCGTGATGTCACAAATTCCGGAAACCAGCATATTGGTAAGCCTACACAAAAACTCAGACATAAACAGTTGTGTTTGATCATAATCTAACCCAAAACATCGGTTTTCAACGGGAAAAGTCAGTTTTTGACTGCAATATCACTTTAATAGCCCAATGCAATCACAGCATGCAATTATATATCTACTCATATAGCTTTAGAATACTTCTAAAAAAGATTTGTAAAGAAATGTAAACAGAAAAAGATTTATATCCACCTTTCAAAAGCTCCTACCAATATTATCACATGCTAGCTATCAATATTGGTATGAGGCATAAGAGGAATAGAGAAATAACCTACACAAAACTGCAGTAGGGAAATACTAAGCCTTGTACAGGTCACTATCATGGGTGGCAGCACATACTCTAAGACTATGAATTAGGCAATCTGCCAAGTGATGAGTACACGGTGTTTGAAATACAGTAGACCAACATAGCTACAAAACTGTATAGCAGTCAGATATAAAAAAAACAGAGAACTGAAAATCCCTGATAGTGTAGAGAGCTGAAGTTTGGCTTTGTGGTGCTCATTTGAATTTCCTGTCTTTTGTGGCTTTTGACCAAGCCAAACTTAACACTTAAAACATAGTGTTTTGATATTAATATATATAAACAGGGCAATTGATTAATTGTTTTATTTTTGGTAAATCATCAAGAATAATAAATAATAATAAAATGAGTAAGGTTGCCCTCCCAGACTCTCGCAGCATGATATATTGATGAAATGAAAAAATCCAGCGAAAGATTTCTGTCTGCCACCTCTTTTTCTTTCCCTTTTCAGCTTTTCGGGTTAATGCCCCAGCCTGGGTCATTCAGGTTAATACCCCGACCTGGGTCATTCAGGTTAATACCCCGACCTGGGTCATTCGGGTTAATACCCCGGCCTGGGTCATTCAGGTTAATACCCCGACCTGGGTCATTCGGGTTAATACCCTGGCCTGGGTCATTCAGGGTAATACCCCGACCTGGGTCATTCAGGTTAATACCCAGACCTGGGTCATTCAGGTTAATACCCCGACCTGGGTAATTCGGGTTAATACCCTGGCCTGGGTCATTCAGGGTAATACCCCGACCTGGGTCATTCGGGTTAATACCCTGGCCTGGGTCATTCAGGTTAATACCCCGACCTGGGTCATTCGGGTTAATACCCTGGCCTGGGTCATTCAGGTTAATACCCCGGCCTTGGTCATTCGGGTTAATACCCCGGCCTGGGGGGTGATTCAGGTTAATACCCGGCCTGGGTCATTCAGGTTAATACCCCGACCTGGGTCATTCGGGTGAATACCCCGGCCTGGGTCATTCAGGTTAATACCCCGACCTGGGTCATTCAGGTTAATACCCCGACCTGGGTCATTCAGGTTAATACCCCGACCTGGGTCATTCAGGTTAATACCCCGGCCTGGGTCATTCAGGTTAATACCCCGACCTGGGTCATTCAGGTTAATACCCTGTATGGGTCATTCAATTATGTGGAGGAAGAACGTAACCTGTCAGGTATAATAAACAGGAGGAGCACACGTGATTGTAAGACTTAGTTCTCCGAATGCATCATCCATGTATTCCCTTTACCTTGAACTGACATTCAACCGTGAGCGCAGTCCAGGGGTTCTACACAAAGTACTTCTTTTTTTCAACAAAGAAAATGGTTCTCGGCTCCAAAGCATTTTCCCTTTTTTTTTTTCTTTTTTTTTAAGTTGCTCAAGTACTATTCCTTATATGGCAGCATGAGAGCATCTCCCTCTAGAGGGATCAGAGTCACCTTCTCCAAATCTCATTGAACAGGAAAGTCACGTAAAAAATAACAAAATCTACACTATATTTCCTCCTAACACAGAGAGTTCAAGCTGAGCGGGAGCATGCCTGCTTCCTTTTTTCTCCCTCTGTCAGCAGTAAAAAAATATATAATAAAAAAAGCTGAAGAACGAAAGAGAGGAAGCAGGTCAGGGAATTATAAATAACATTACAGCTTTTTCTCATTTACAAAAGCCATGTTTGGGCCGGCAGCCTCTCCTTATATCCACTTTTACATTTCAAGGTTCCCTTTTCACATTTTCTCCAGTCCTCAGCCCATACTTCCCCCAGAAATGTCTTTTAAAAAATAAAATAAAACAAGATAAACATGTAAAAAGCGGCCCAGATATGCCTGCATCGCGTGGCTTTGCTGGAAAAGAAATAAGAGCGGCTAACCCCATAGCGCTCTTACATAACATCGCCTTGGAAGAGGTACCGTAGTAGCGGCACATTTTAACACTGATTTAAAGGATCAGCTTTCACCAAATTCATAATGTATGTGTGAAAACAAAAAGATAGACACCTGTCTCTGCTCATCAGATCTGCCATCAAAGACAGCCCTGCTCATGCCCAAGACCAAACATTCTCAAATGCCTTCTAGATGAGGGCTAGTATTTGCCTTCTCTGTCAGACTGACGTTCCCAAAGCTGCCAGAAAATGTGGTTATTTCAGAGAGGAATATAATACAACAACACCCCCCCCAGCTCGACTCCATCCCGAGAGAACTTAATGCCGATGTATTTCGGGCAGAAAATATTTTTTTCAAAGCTATTGGTTGCCAGTTCGGGCTGGTATACAGAGACTGAGATAATCATCAGCTTCATCATGGTTTCCATGGGAACCAGTAGTTGTCTCAGTTGGTGATTGATCTTAGGAAGAAGGGGACACTTAGGTTGACTCACAAGGAGGCACCCGCCCCCCCCCCCCACAATGCACCTGCTGCCACAAGGCGTATCACGTCGCCCTTTCCAAGAATTCCGGAACATCTATGTTTTTCAAAATTCCAGACGTCACTTCACCGTCTTTATTTGGTCTGAACAGGACACGAAAAATAAATAAACTACAAACATGATATTTTTCATTAGCCACACCAAGTAGCGTTGCCCACCTACAGCCTATGGTGTTAGACAAATGCTACATGTATATGTTGATCTGGCTGTTATTTTAGTGGTCAAACTGCATCAAATACTGTATGAGTACACTGATAATATAATACTTCATGGGTACACTAATAATCTAATACTTCATGGGTACACTAATAATCTAATACTGTATGAGTACACTGATAATCTAATACTGTATGAGTACACTGATAATCTAATACTGTACGAGTACACTGATAATCTAATACTGTATGAGTACACCAATAATACTATACTGTATGAGTACACCAATAATCTAATACTGTATGAGTACACTGATAATCTAATACTGTATGAGTACACTGATAATCTAATACTGTATGAGTACACCAATAATACTATACTGTATGAGTACACTGATAATCTAATACTGTATGAGTACACCGATAATCTAATACTGTATGAGTACACCAATAATCTAATACTGTATGAGTACACTGATAATCTAATACTGTATGAGTACACTGATAATCTAATACTGTATGAGTACACTGATAATCTAATACTGTATGAGTACACTGATAATCTAATATTGTATGAGTACACTAATAATCTAATACTGTATGAGTACACTGATAATCTAATACTGTATGAGTACACTGATAATCTAATACTGTATGAGTAAACTGATAATCTAATACTGTATGAGTACACTGATAATCTAATATTGTGTGAGTACACTGATAATCTAATATTGTATGAGTACACCAATAATACTATACTGTATGAGTACACTGATAATCTAATACTGTATGAGTACACCGATAATCTAATACTGTATGAGTACACTGATAATCTAATACTGTATGAGTACACCAATAATACTATACTGTATGAGTACACTGATAATCTAATACTGTATGAGTACACTGATAATCTAATATTGTGTGAGTACACTGATAATCTAATATTGTATGAGTACACCAATAATACTATACTGTATGAGTAAACTGATAATCTAATACTGTATGAGTACACTGATAATCTAATATTGTGTGAGTACACTGATAATCTAATATTGTATGAGTACACCAATAATACTATACTGTATGAGTACACTGATAATCTAATACTGTATGAGTACACTGATAATCTAATACTGTATGAGTACACTGATAATCTAATACTGTACAAGTACACCAATAATACTATACTGTATGAGTACACTGATAATCTAATACTGTATGAGTACACCGATAATCTAATACTGTATGAGTACACCAATAATCTAATACTGTATGAGTACACTGATAATCTAATACTGTATGAGTACACTGATAATCTAATACTGTATGAGTACACTGATAATCTAATACTGTATGAGTACACTGATAATCTAATATTGTATGAGTACACTAATAATCTAATACTGTATGAGTACACTGATAATCTAATACTGTATGAGTACACTGATAATCTAATATTGTATGAGTACACTGATAATCTAATACTGTATGAGTACACTGATAATCTAATATTGTATGAGTACACTGATAATCTAATACTGTATGAGTACACTGATAATCTAATATTGTATGAGTACACTGATAATCTAATACTGTATGAGTACACTGATAATCTAATACTGTACGAGTACACCAATAATACTATACTGTATGAGTACACTGATAATCTAATACTGTATGAGTACACTGATAATCTAATATTGTATGAGTACACTAATAATCTAATACTGTATGAGTACACTGATAATCTAATACTGTACGAGTACACCAATAATACTATACTGTATGAGTACACTAATAATCTAATACTGTACGAGTACACCAATAATACTGTACTGTATGAGTACACTGATAATCTAATACTGTATGAGTACACCAATAATCTAATACTGTATGAGTACACTGATAATCTAATACTGTATGAGTACACTGATAATCTAATACTGCATGAGTACACTGATAATTTAATACTCTACAATTGTATACGTTTGCATACAAAATTGCAACCATTAGTAGATAGCGATATAATACATTTAATTTAGCAACTATTCCGGCTCACTGAAAAGGGAAATGCATCCTTTTTTTTCTACTTGGAAGTAACTCAAAAACATGACGTTCACCAGGCAGACTCCTGTCTTATTTGCATCTAATTTCAGTTTACACGTTTGCTTTTGATGAACAGAGTGCTTTTTAATCTGAAGGCAGATTTGGAAGAAAAGTCTCTTGCAAACGAGTAACAGTTGGCATGGTGTCTTTTCTCAGGCCTGTGATGTGTGTATGGTCTTGGATTCCTCTGCCTGCCTCAGATTCATTACTGACCGTGTTTTTTTTTTTTGCCTGTGTATCCAGAAAATCTGCCTGATTGTCTGTCTCCCAATTGACGCTGATTACACAAGCAAACAATGTGTTTACAAAATTCTTAACATAATGGGCTCACACTAAGTACAATATTGTCAGCTTAATGAGTGAATGCAATTTGCCAGCATTCGTTAACAATCAGCAGGCAGAATATAATTGATAAATACACCAGTAATTTGGGATGTGGGGGTGTTTTAATAGACCATAACATAAGCAATAAAGCAATGGGAGGTATCTGTAATGTTATGGAGTTGTGCACACACACACACACACACACACACACACACACACACACACACAACCATTTACACCTGCACACATACCGTCATGCACACACACACACACACACATTCATATACACCTACAGACATACCATCATGCAGAGACACACACACACACACACACACATCCATATACACCTACACACATACCGTCATGCACACACACACACACACACACTGGGCGGGAAGGAGGGGGGGGGGCGTGTTGGGGGCAGAAAGCTGAGGTGTGTGGGCGGGAAAGAGGGGGTGGGCCTGTTGGGGGCAGAAAGCTGATGAGGGGGGGGCGTGTTGGGGGCAGAAAGCTGAGGTGTGTTGGCAGGTGAGAGGGGGAGGGGCGTGTTGGGGGCAGAAAGCTGAGGTGTGTGGGCAGGTGAGAGGGGGAGGGGCATGTTGCAGGGCAGAAAGCAGAGGTGTGTGGGCAGGTGAGAGGGGGGGCATGTTGGGGGCAGAAAGCAGAGGTGTGTGGGCGGGTGAGAGGGGCAGTAGCAGTAGCATTAACAGGCTCGCTCTCTCCTGCTTGTTATTCAGTATCTGGCTGCTGACCCTGAAAGACAGAAACAGAGGCTGACAGTGACGGCTGCTAATAAGAAGAAACAGAACAGATGTGAATTAGGACACACACACACACACACACACACACGCACACGCACACGCACACGCACGCACACACACGCACGCACGCGCACGCACACACACGCACACACACGCACACGCACGCACACACACGCACACACACACACACACACATACACACACACACACACTCACACACACACACACACACACACATACACACACAAATTCCTTGCCTTGATTAAATTTATTTTAAACGCTGATTTTATCACCACCAAACCACAGGCACCTTCATTTGCAAATATTTCACGGAAAAGCAAAAGAAAAACGCTTGAAAATTCCCAAATTAAACGGTGTTCCCCCACATTAAATGGCACTCTATGACTTCCTCATTACGAGCCGTTAAAATGGGGCCAAATTTGTTATTATGGGCTGCAGGGAAAGATGTGTGCGAGACACACTGTCACTTCAGCGGCTGCAAGCCATCGTGTCCTCCCCTCAGTAAATGTGTACCGCAATTTGCCTCTTTAATTACTAACACCGTAAACAATGATGCACTGCTCGGAAATCTTTCACCACCAAATGGTACTTAAATACCTTCAGTCTGACATAACTAATATAATAAGTCAGGAAATAATCTTGTTTTTCAGCAACAGAAGTTGCAGAGGTAGAACGGCCTTCATAAACTCGGCTTGGTTTATAAAGATGCCATATGAACACACTTAATCAGGTCACCTATGTTTCTCACCTTGGGGAGCTCTGCCCTGTCTGTGTATGTGCGTGTGTGTGCGTGTGTGTATGTGTGTGTGTGTGTGTGCGTATGTGTGCGTATGTGTGCGTGTGCGTGTGCGTATGTGTGCATATATGTGCGTATGTGTGCATATATGTGCGTATGTGTGCATATGTGTGCGTGTGTGCCTTTGCTTGTGTGCAGAATGCCTGATCATAACCGAATCGCAAGTTAATATAACAATGGTTTCTTCTTCAATTAATAATAATAATAATAATAATAAATATAGCTACAAGCAGTGATTCCCAGAGTCCAAGCAGTATAAAAAACAGTTGGCAAATATGAGACACTGGGTGCGTCCTAATACCATTTAGTCCTCACCTCTTTTCCTCCACTCCCCGACTACCAATCGTCTCCTACCCAGGAAGTATGTGGAGGAAAGGAGGGGAAGAGATGAATGGAGAAAAGGAGAGAACTAGGAGGCGTGAACAAATTTGGGAAGCTTATCTATTTTCCGTCATAAAAGTAATTGTCAACTCTTGATTAAAGGGATAGTTCATCCATTTTGAAAAAATTGTATTACTCCCGAAATAGCATGTTAGGCTGTAGTGATAGCTACAACGCTGAGACCAGAACAGCATCACGACAGCCTTACATACTATTTTTGGGGGTGAGTAAAACTATATAAAATTTTTCAAAATGGGTGAACTATCCCTTTAAGTAGCCCTATCATAACTTTTGCTGATGCAGAGCCCTCAAATACTCCCATAGCTAATCACAGATCATAAACATTGATCAGCCTATTTAAAGGGGCACTTTGCAGGATTTTTAGCCTTGCTGTGGTCCTGTATTTACAATCAAAAAGTCTTCTCCTCTTTCTAAACCCCGCCAAGGTAGAAATTGTATAATAACTTACAGGCAAGAAACATGCAAAAAATGTCAAGCGAAAATAAAATTAAAATAACATTTTTTAGCTAACTACATGAAATCTGATAGGAGTTTTGTGCAATGACTGTTTAAAAAACTTCCCATCGTAAGATTAGCGTGGGGTTAACTTTACACACTTACACACTTCGCCGTGTTAGGTAGCGCCGAAGAAGAAGAAGTTTCACGTGTGAATCACAAGTGAATCATGTGTGAATCGACACGGGGAAAAACAGCGGAATATTTGTCTCAAAATTCTGTCCATAAATCCAAGCAGATCAAACGTGTCCTTCGATCGCCAAATGTAGATTCGCCAGTTCGCAAGCCAAGCTTTTGATTTGTACATGTGAACATTGTAAACATATCTGTAAATGTTATTTGCATTTGTGAATATAATTTTTGCAATCATCCAAATGATGATTTACGAAACACAAATTGAGAGGGGTTTGTGTGTGGATGGCAAAAACACATTTGTGGATTATATCTACAAACACAAATTGAGAGGTGTGTGTGTGTGGATGGTAAATACATTTGTGGATTATACTTTTGTGTTTCTTTATTTTTGATAGAAATCTACCTCCATACTACAGCGCCACCAGGTGTTCAATTTGTGTCCGAATTTAAAGCATCCAAGAGTTCAGCAATCCCAACAAGCCTACCAAGTTTGGTGATTCTAGGCCAAACCAGCTTGGACCCGTAATTATAATAACAACACAGAATTAATTGAAATGCCACAAATGTGTAATCATTCTAATGCGTTCATGGGGTCAGACACAATGTAAAAGTGCTATTAAAAGCTGCTTAAAGCCCCAGGTAATTTCCACTAGCAGCTCCCTCTCAGAGCAGCAAGACAGTCCTGAAAGTGGGCGTGGCCGCACTGTCAGTCTGTCCAGGGGTCCACAAACTCACCCTAAAAAAGCATTACCCTCCTCCGTCCTCGCCGCCCACTGTCATCGCATTCTGTGGGGTGCTGTATTTACGCTCCAAGCTTTCTGGCCATGCACAGGGGTTTGGGGGGTGGGGGTTGGAGGTTGGGGGGCACGGTGGGAAGCAAGTTCTGTGAGACTATTACCCATAAGCCCCGACCCTGCAAAAGATTCAGCTGCAAAAAAGCGATAGCGCCCCCCCTCCCCCTCCCCCTCCCCCTCCCCCTCCTCCTCCCCCTCTCCCTCTCCCTCCCCCTCCTCCTCCTCCTCCCCCTCCTCCTCCCCCTCCGTTTCCCCGCACACACCCCATGCCTTCCCCAGCCTGTGCATCTACACAGTATGAATGGGGAGATGCGACTCGTTGAGAAGGCGGGAGGGAGAAATCCCTCAGCAGCTAAGTGTGATGTGCAAAAGAAAGAAGAATAAAAAACTCTTATTTCAAAGACTAAACTCTGGGATACGCTCTATGGTCTTATTTTTATATTTTCGCTCTATCGAGCGGCAGGATTTGGTCTTCTCCTCAGGCTGGTATTTAGAGCAAAGATAAACTTTGCCTGGGCTTCACTGCTTCGCTTCCTACTTGGGGAAGGGTGAAAAAGGCAGAAACACGTTGCGGGGGGGGCGGGTAATGTAGAACAGTACCGTACCTTGTGCATATGCCGTGCTTGTGTCCAAAACGTGCACTCCTGTGTGAGTATGCTCCTGTAGATAGCATGTGTGTGCATGCGTGTGTGTGTGTGCATATGTCTGTTTGGGTACAAATTTCTCCAGCTAACAGATACCCAAAGGTTTCAGACCCAGTGCCCCCCAGCCACACTTTTCAGACAAGGAACCAGACCAGGCGAAAGGTCTTCATGCTCTATTACAAGTATATTATGTATCTGCATCAACTCCTATATTTTAAGAAAATGGGATTTCAGTGCAATGTGAAATGTACATTTCAAGTTTGTGCTGGATTTGTAAAAAAAAAAGTGACTGACATTTAATTGTCAAAAATCTGACAAACAAGCTGGACGTGACTGGAGATTACCAACTAGGCACCATACAAATTATTATTATAAAATAAGTAAAAAAATACATTGTACATGATTTATTTCTGGCCCAGAGTGTGGATCTTGTGACATGGTGCCACACCACAGATTCACTGCACCACAGACTCATAGCACCACAGACTCATAGCACCACAGACCCACAGACTCACTGCACCACAGACTCAGAGCACCACAGACTCACTAAACCATAGAATCACAACACCACAGACTCACTACACCATAGAAACACTGCACCATATACTCACTACACCATAGAAACACTGCACCATATACTCACTACACCATAGAAACACTGCACTACAGACTCACTGCACCACAGACTCACAGCACCACAGACCCACAGACTCACTGCACCACAGACTCATAGCACCACAGACTCACTAAACCATAGAATCACAACACCACAGACTCACTACACCATAGAAACACTGCACCACAGATTCACTGCACCACAGACTCACAGCACCACAGACTCATTACACCACAGACTCATAGCACCACAGACTCACTAAACCATAGAATCACAACACCACAGACTCACTACACCATAGAAACACTGCACCATATACTCACTACACCATAGAAACACTGCACCATATACTCACTACACCATAGTAACACTGCACTACAGACTCACTGCACCACAGATTCACTGCACCATAGAAACACTACACCATAGACTCACTACACCATAGACTCACTACACCATAGACTCACTGCACCATAGACTCACTGCACCATAGACTCACTGCACCATAGACTCACTGCACCATAGACTCTCTACACCACAGACTCACTAAACCATAGAATCACAACACCACAGACTCACTACACCATAGAAACACTGCACCATATACTCACTACACCATAGAAACACTGCACCATATACTCACTACACCATAGTAACACTGCACTACAGACTCACTGCACCACAGATTCACTGCACCATAGAAACACTACACCATAGACTCACTACACCATAGACTCACTGCACCATAGACTCACTGCACCATAGACTCACTACACCATAGACTCACTGCACCATAGACTCACTGCACCATAGTCTCACTGCACCATCGTCTCACTGCACCATAGACTCACTACACCATAGACTCACTACACCATAGACTCACTACACCATAGACTCTCTACACCACAGACTCACTGCACCATAGTCTCACTACAACATAGACTCACTGCACCATAGGCTCACTACACCATAGACTCACTACACCATAGACTCACTACACCACAGACTCACTGCACCATAGACTCACTGCACCATTGAAACACTACACCATAGACTCTCTACACCATAGACTCTCTACACCACAGACTCACTACAACATAGACTCACTGCACCATAGACTCACTGCACCATAGAAACACTACACCATAGACTCACTACACCATAGACTCTCTACACCACAGACTCACTGCACCATAGTCTCACTGCACCATAGAAACACTACACCATAGTCTCACTGCACCATAGACTCACTACAGCATAGACTCCCTGCACCATAGTCTCACTGCACCATTGGGTGCGTCCCAATAGTCGAAAAATGCAACCTCTACCACTCCTCTACTCCGTGCCCCGGAAACGGATGCTTGTGTTTTAATCTAATGTCGCTGACTTAATTATGTCTAATGTCACTGACTTAATCTTAATTATATATTCCTGGTTACATATGAATTAATGTCTCAACGCAAACCGCAATGTCAGGTACATTGTATACTGTACATATAAAAACTAGCACTCGAAACGTTCACAGCTTTGCATAATTGCAGGTAGGAGAGGAGTGGTAGTGGGGGAGTGGAGGAAGGGAGGTGGGGAGTGAAGAATATTGGGACGCAGCCATAGACTCACTGCACCACAGACTTACTGCACCATAGACTCACTTCACCATGGACTCACTGCACCACAGACTTACTGCACCATAGACTCACTTCACCATGGACTCACTGCACCACAGACTCACTTCACCATGGACTCACTGCACCACAGACTTACTGCACCATAGACTCACTGCACCACAGACTTACTGCACCACAGACTTACTGCACCATAGACTCACTGCACCACAGACTCACTGCACCACAGACTTACTGCACCACAGACTTACTGCACCATGGACTCACTGCCCCATAAACTCACTGTACCAGACTCACTACACCATAGTAACACTGCACTACAGACTCACTGTACCACAGACTCACTACACCATAGTAACACTGCACTACAGACTCACTGCACCACAGACTCATTACACCATAGTAACACTGCACTACAGACTCACTGCACCACAGACTCACTGCACCACAGACTCATTACACCATAGTAACACTGCATTACAGACTCACTGCACCACAGACTCACAGCACCACAGACTCATTACACCATAGTAACACTGCACTACAGACTCACTGCACCACAGACTCACTACACCATAGTAACACTGCATTACAGACTCACTGCACCACAGACTCACAGCACCACAGACTCATTACACCATAGTAACACTGCACTACAGACTCACTGCACCACAGACTCATTACACCATAGTAACACTGCATTACAGACTCACTGCACCACAGACTCACAGCACCACAGACTCATTACACCATAGTAACACTGCAGTACAGACTCACTGCACCACAGACTCATTACACCATAGTAACACTGCATTACAGACTCACTGCACCACAGACTCACAGCACCACAGACTCATTACACCATAGTAACACTGCACTACAGACTCACTGTACCACAGACTCACTACACCATAGTAACACTGCATTACAGACTCACTGCACCACAGACTCACAGCACCACAGACTCATTACACCATAGTAACACTGCACTACAGACTCACTGCACCACAGACTCACTACACCATAGTAACACTGCACTACAGACTCACAAAACCACAGACTCACTACACCATAGTAACACTGAACTACAGACTCACAGCACCACAGACTCATTACACCATAGTAACACTGCACTACAGACTCACAGCACCACAGACTCATTACACCATAGTAACACTGCACTACAGACTCACAGCACCACAGACTCATTACACCATAGTAACACTGCACTACAGACTCACAGCACCACAGACTCATTACACCATAGTAACACTGCACTACAGACTCACTGCACCACAGACTCACTACACCATAGTAACACTGCACTACAGACTCACAGCACCACAGACTCATTACACCATAGTAACACTGCACTACAGACTCACTGCACCACAGACTCACTACATCATCGTAACACTGCACTACAGACTCACAGCACCACAGACTCTCTACACCACAGACTCACTGCACCATAGTCTCACTGCACCATCGTCTCACTGCACCATAGACTCACTACACCATAGTCTCACTGCACCATAGTCTCACTGCACCATAGACTCACTACACCATAGACTCACTACACCATAGACTCTCTACACCACAGACTCACTGCACCATAGACTCACTGCACCATAGAAACACTACACCATAGACTCTCTACACCATAGACTCTCTACACCACAGACTCACTACAACATAGACTCACTGCACCATAGACTCACTGCACCATAGAAACACTACACCATAGACTCACTACACCATAGACTCTCTACACCACAGACTCACTGCACCATAGTCTCACTGCACCATAGACTCACTACACCACAGACTCACTGCACCATAGACTCACTGCACCATAGACTCACTACAGCATAGACTCCCTGCACCATAGACTCACTTCACCATAGGGTGCATCCCAATAGTCGAAAAATGCAACCTCTACCACTCCTCTACTCCGTGCCCCGGAAACGGATGCTTGTGTTTTAATCTAATGTCGCTGACTTAATTATGTCTAATGTCACTGACTTAATCTTAATTATATATTCCTGGTTACATATGAATTAATGTCTCAACGCAAACCGCAATGTCAGGTACATTGTATACTGTACATATAAAAACTAGCACTCGAAACGTTCACAGCTTTGCATAATTGCAGGTAGGAGAGGAGTGGTAGTGGGGGAGTGGAGGAAGGGAGGTGGGGAGTGAAGAATATTGGGACGCAGCCATAGACTCACTGCACCACAGACTTACTGCACCATAGACTCACTTCACCATGGACTCACTGCACCACAGACTCACTTCACCATGGACTCACTGCCCCATAAACTCACTGTACCAGACTCACTACACCATAGTAACACTGCACTACAGACTCACTGTACCACAGACTCACTACACCATAGTAACACTGCATTACAGACTCACTGCACCACAGACTCACAGCACCACAGACTCATTACACCATAGTAACACTGCACTACAGACTCACTGCACCACAGACTCACTACACCATAGTAACACTGAACTACAGACTCACAGCACCACAGACTCATTACACCATAGTAACACTGCACTACAGACTCACAGCACCACAGACTCATTACACCATAGTAACACTGCACTACAGACTCACTGCACCACAGACTCACTACACCATAGTAACACTGAACTACAGACTCACAGCACCACAGACTCATTACACCATAGTAACACTGCACTACAGACTCACAGCACCACAGACTCATTACACCATAGTAACACTGCACTACAGACTCACAGCACCACAGACTCATTACACCATAGTAACACTGCACTACAGACTCACAGCACCACAGACTCATTACACCATAGTAACACTGCACTACAGACTCACAGCACCACAGACTCATTACACCATAGTAACACTGCACTACAGACTCACAGCACCACAGACTCATTACACCATAGTAACACTGCACTACAGACTCACTGCACCACAGACTCACTACACCATAGTAACACTGCACTACAGACTCACAGCACCACATACTCATTACACCATAGTAACACTGCACTACAGACTCACTGCACCACAGACTCACTACATCATAGTAACACTGCACTACAGACTCACTGCACCACAGACTCACTGCACCACAGACTCACTACACCATAGTAACACTGCACTACAGACTCACAGCACCACAGACACACTCAAATTTGATCTGTGTAAGTCACTCTGGATGAGTGTGTCTGCAAAATGGTACAAAATGTAAATGTATCATCTAATACCAAATTACTATGAGAGAAAATCCCAGGGCAACACTATACATTGGCAATGACAGAAGGCCACCAGCCATGGTCCCTCCCATCCTGTGTCACAGTGACCCCTGCTGGACAGATAGTGCCGGGGCAAGAGATTGACATATTGCATTTTAAATCCCCCATAAGTATGTCTCATTAAGAATCCATAATAAACAAATACGTGATGGTTGTCTGAAACAGTTTATAGATTGTTAACAATGATCTCATTAACACATTGAGTGTGTGTTCAAGCGTGTGTGTGTGTTCATGCGTGTGTGTGTGTTCGTGCGTGTGTGTGTGTGTGTGCGTGTGTGCGTGTGTGAGTGTGTGTGCGTGTGTGCGTGTGTGAGTGTGTGTGCGTGTGTGAGTGTGTGTGCGTGTGTGCGTGCGTGCGTGCGTGCGTGTGTGTGTGTATGTTCGTGCGTGTGTGTGTGCGTGCGTGCGTGCGTGTGTGTATGTGTTCTGCAGTCAACACAGGCACAGACGACGGGTCATAGGTCATGGTACAAAGCATTTCTAGCCAGTTATACCTCTCACCAGCACAAGCTCACACAATTACAAGCAAAATAAAAACCAGAAAAATCATTCATTTTCACATCATCACCAAAAAACCATCACAATATGATATCGAGGAGAAAAGCCTGCAATGGACAAGACGCTTAATAATGGCGCATCAGCCACTGGAACCCTGGGCCTGCCTGCTCTCATTCAACCCCTACTGCAGACAGTATGTTCCGGTTGGAAAAGCTGGGGATTTACTGAAGCTCGGGGGGGCTTGTGGCAATGCTAAAACAAACAGAAGATCCAATAGCTGTTCCAGGGGACAGTATTAAATGGTGCAGTGAGTGGACCCAAATACAGAGTCTTATCCTCACAGCCTAATTTTCACTCTCTCACTCGGGCAAAGGCTAAAACGTAAAACTGGGCTGAAGCTCTCAGATATGAGAGGGCAGATACTGCACGCAGCAACGGTGCTTCTTTTAGGTCACATACAGGAAGTGGATGTTAGCGGTGAGAAGTCAGATATTAGCGTCCTCAATATGAGATATCAGCGGCGTGTACGACTACCCGCAGCTTCCATTCAACTCAGCCCCCTCAGACAATTCTAATGGAATCAGAAAGAAGAGGGATATGTTCCATTTGCATCTCACCCTTCTAAAGGACACTTAACGTGACATTTGAGAAAATTGAAAATCATCAAAATGCAAAACAGACAAAGAAAGGGAAAAAATGTAATTATATAAATTAAAATAAATGCAGTAAGGTCACTTTAAAGTGCGCTAGTCGGAGTATGTGCACGCCATTGCTGTGTGCTATTGTGAATTATACAACAGTTAGTTCTGACCGCACGTTGTGATTGGCAGAGACACAACTCCGATTTGTTCACATTATAGATACATCGTTGGAAAAAATATATATATATATATTTTTTTTTTTAATGGAATTCTAAAGGAAATATATTTGTTGGCGGAACAAAATGAACAAAAAAAGTCATAATTTTTTAAATAAAATAATATTATTATAAATAATATAAAATAATTTCTCGTCTCAATCATTACTTGTTAGATATTTTATAAGCTAGTAGAAGCTTATAATCTAGCCGTATAAAAGCAGCATCACACTTGAGGTTGTGCTGTTGTACTGTCTATCAGCAAGGCTGTATGAGCGAATCACAGCTGTGCTGATAAACATTATCACAGCACTCGCTCTCTGTGTGATATTCATTAAGCATATGCTATTAAGTACTATTCAAGAACTGTTCTAGAAGCTGCAGAGTGCTTATGGACCACATAAGGTTCCTGATGTTTCATTATTTATTGAAGAAGAACTGGACCAAAGCAAAGAACTTCAAGACCGGATCGTGAGTTGAAGTATATCAACCGAATCAAATCTGTTTGCCTTCAGCTCTGTGCAGATTTCCCAAATGCTAATGTTTGCTTATTTATTTATTTATTTGTTTACAGTCTAATGTGTTTTTTTAATAGGCCATGTATCACATGCAGCAGTGACTGTCACTTAGCACTGATGTTTCCGCGAAAAATTACCTCATATTATTTAATAAAAATGAATTGGAGTATCAGATGTCCATATGCTTGTCGTAATGGGGCCATTCTCACCTCATCTACCTTTTAACATGTTCCCTGTGACCTCAACCCAGTGAAACACTGATAAATTAAGCGGAAAGGCCAGAACAGCACACTACAGTTAAACCGTCTGCGATCGAGGCAGCTAACGCTTATAATCTAAAAATACAGAGTCAGCCAAATGAGCGCTCTCTCTCTCTTTCTCTCTTTCTCTCAATCTCTTTTTCTCTCTCTCTCTCACACACACACACACACACACACACACACACACTTCCTCTCCCACACTCTCTCCCACATATTTCATATATTTTCAGTCCAACACTTTGCCCCCCTCCCTTATTAAAAGGGAGAGGAAAAAAAACTGAGATGACGCCATGGCCTCCGGTCTTCCAAGACCCATCAGGGAATTCCCACAATGCCACAGTGACAGTTATCGATAATTCTACCGCGTACCTTTTAACCTCCCACAATTCAACGGCCGTCTCCAAAAAAGAACATCGTTCCCGGCCTGTCAATTCGTAATGGAGCATTATCATTGCAATACCCAGGGCAGCGTGTAAGGACATTATCTATATCTCAACTTATAGTGTTCCCTGAAAATACTGTACAGGCAAAGGGAATGGTCATGGACGTCAGAAGAACATTGTCCCCCCTGAGGCACCGTACCTTTGCTGTGAAAACAACAGAAAGTGTTGAGGAGTTTAAATATCCGGTTACCATTATAGACAACAAACTGACCTTTGGAGCCAATTGTCATCGAGTACATGCCAAACGTCTATCAAAAAAATGTCTATCAAACTCTGGAAACTGAATGTCACTCGAATCAGTACTGCAAGCGTTTTACACCTGATTTATTGAATCAGCGCTGACCTTCAGCCATACAGCTTGGTTTGGCTCTTTAAATAACATAAGACAAACTAAGCTAGAGAAGGCGATGTTACGTAAGTAAGATCATAGAGAGACAACACAGAACCATGAAGCAACTTTATGAGGAGTGGACAGCCAAGAAAGGATGTGCGAGAAGGAGCACATCCCCTGAATCATCTGTTTGAGATCTCTACATCAGGAAGAAGACTGAGGTCCCTTTCCTTTAAAACAAGGAGAGCACTCACATCACCTGAATCCTCTGTTTGAGATCTCTACATCAGGAAGAAGACTGAGGTCCGTATCCTTTAAAACAAGGAGAGCACTCACATCCCCTGAATCATCTGTTTGAGATCTCTACATCAGGAAGAAGACTGAGGTCCCTTTCTTTTAAAACAAGGAGAGCACCCACATCCCCTGAATCATCTGTTTGAGATCTCTACATCAGGAACAAGACTGAGGTCCCTTTCTTTTAAAACAAGGAGAGCACCCACATCCCCTGAATCATCTGTTTGAGATCTCTACATCAGGAACAAGACTGAGGTCCCTTTCCTTTAAAACAAGGAGAGCACTCACATCACCTGAATCCTCTGTTTGAGATCTCTACATCAGGAAGAAGACTGAGGTCCGTATCCTTTAAAACAAGGAGAGCACCCACATCCCCTGAATCATCTGTTTGAGATCTCTACATCAGGAACAAGACTGAGGTCCCTTTCCTTTAAAACAAGGAGAGCACCCACATCCCCTGAATCATCTATTTGAGATCTCTACATCAACAGCTTTGTGCCAACATCTGTTCCCCTCATCAATGGCACAGAACACTTAAATGTGTTTCATTGAATTTTCTGATTCAGCGTAGTCCAAAATATATTTTACCATTTAGTATTTTTGTTCAATGTAATTTATGTATGAAAGTTCATTCTAGAATTTGCTTAATAGAATCCCTAATTTTTCATTTGTAATAATAGTAATGTAATTACTATTAAATAAGAATAAGAATCCGTAAAGGCAATGTCTGTCATTTTATTTCTTATATCCATATATATTGTATATACAGTATATATTTATATATCTTTTATTTAACCAGAAAAACCTCACTCAACAGGACCCAACACATAGGATAGCTTTCAAAAATGACTGATTACATCTGACACTAAACTGACACTAATTGCATATTCCACTCATTGCATCATCATTTCAGTCTGTTGCTATGTACAACATGCTGTGTGGCATGTTGATTAGTATCATTCCATCCCATTATATTCTATGGGCATAAGTACGTGGATCTCCAACAGTAAGCCACTGTAGCCATTATGCAAACAGCACACGCATACAGTTTGACTGTCCTTTTGCATTTTTATTTCTCAGCCATAATGGCTTCCTTGACTTCAATTGACACGACTCTGGTCCTCATGTTGACAAAGGCCAATGACATACTCCAAAGGCCCATAACATACTCCAAAGGCCAATAACAGACTCCAAACGCCCATAACATACTCCAAAGGCCCATAACAGACTCCAAACGCCCATAACAGACTCCAAACGCCCATAACATACTCCAAACGCCCATAACATACTCCAAACGCCCATAACATACTCCAAACGCCCATAACATACTCCAAAGGCCCATAACAGACTCCAAAGGCAATCAAAAGCCTAGAATCAAGACTACACACGGCACTAGACTACTAAGAAAGCAATTGACTAGCACACCTGACTAATCAGGAACACATGTGAAGTTGTAATGTTTCCATGGTGAAACCAAAACGTATAGAAAATACCTTTTAATAAAAGCTGAGAATATGCACTTTAACCACATGTGAATTGAGGAGTAAAAAATTGTGGAGTACAGGGCCAAAAAAAATGTTTTTGTCCAAAACATTTCGGAGGGCAGGGCCCTGTATATAAACTTATACACTTGCAACTAAAAGGTTTGATTCCCAAGTGTGCCATTGCTTCTTGCATCCTTGAAAAAGCTACTTGACCTGAACTGCTTCAGTAAAATTTCCATATGGGTTTTATGTAAAATGTAAGCTGTATAAGCTGCTCGAGATAAGAATGTCAGTTAAAGACCTCAATGTAAATCATTCTTTCTCTCCATCTCTATAGACACACACGCACGCACACGCACACGCACACGCATGCACGCACACACGCACGCACGCAGACACGCACACACACGCACGCACACGCACACCATACAAGTAGTAGTAAAATGTGCCTCAGTGAGTGTGGGAGAGGGGGGGTTGTTGGGGTACGCTGGAAGAGGAGGCCTCGGTGAGTGTGAGAGAGGGGGGGTTGTTGGGGTACGCTGGAAGAGGAGGCCTCAGTGAGTGTGGGAGAGGGGGGGTTGTTGGGGTACGCTGGAAGAGGAGGCCTCGGTGAGTGAGAGAGGGGGGGTTGTTGGGGTACGCTGGAAGAGGAGGCCTCAGTGAGTTTGAGAGAGGGGGGGGTTGTTGGGGTACGCTGGAAGAGAAGGCCTCAGTGAGTGTGAGAGGGGGGGTTGTTGGGGTACGCTGGAAGAGGAGGCCTCGGTGAGTGTGAGAGAGGGGGGGTTGTTGGGGTACGCTGAAAGAGAAGGCCTCAGTGAGTGTGAGAGGGGGGGTTGTTGGGGTATGCTGGAAGAGGAGGCCTCAGTGAGTGGGTGAGAGGGGGGGTTGTTGGGGTACGCTGAAAGAGAAGGCCTCAGTGAGTGTGAGAGGGGGGGGGTGTTGGGGTACGCTGGAAGAGGAGGCCTCGTGAGTGTGAGAGAGGGGGGGTTGTTGGGGTATGCTGGAAGAGGAGGCCTCAGTGAGTGTGAGAGAGGGGGGGTTGTTGGGGTACGCTGGAAGAGAAGGCCTCAGTGAGTGTGGGAGAGGGGGGGTTGTTGGGGTACGCTGGAAGAGGAGGCCTCAGTGAGTGTGAGAGAGGGGGGGTTGTTGGGGTACGCTGGAAGAGGAGGCCTCGGTGAGTGTGAGAGAGGGGGGGTTGTTGGGGTACGCTGGAAGAGGAGGCCTCGGTGAGTGTGAGAGAGGGGGGGTTGTTGGGGTACGCTGGAAGAGGAGGCCTCAGTGAGTGTGAGAGAGGGGGGGTTGTTGGGGTACGCTGAAAGAGAAGGCCTCAGTGAGTGTGAGAGGGGGGGTTGTTGGGGTACGCTGGAAGAGGAGGCCTCAGTGATTGTGAGAGGGGGTGTTGATGGGGTACGCTGGAAGAGGAGGCCTCAGTGATTGTGAGAGGGGGGGGTTGTTGGGGTACGCTGGAAGAGGAGGCCTCAGTGAGTGTGAGAGGGGGGGTTGTTGGGGTACGCTGGAAGAGGAGGCCTCAGTGATTGTGAGAGGGGGGTTGTTAGGGCACGTTTGGCAGGAGCCTCAGCGATGACGGCAGCTCAACTTGCGGATGTTTCATGAGGAGGACAACAATAGTATTTATATGTACATCACCTCAGACACATGCAACAGTCCCCTGATCTTTGCACCGCTCTCCAATCAGTCAGGATGCATGGAACATAAATTATAAAAACCGGACAGACAACGACTTCATAAAAACCCTTCCAAAAAGGAGAAATCAGCTCTCAGCAAGAACGCGGGAT
>CM040399.1:28618155-28625655 GCA_022702515.1 Ilyophis sp. 1 JC-2022 | reverse complement strand
AGCCGCAGCTTCACACAGGTTCTAAATGAAGCCACAGCGGGAGATGAGATCGGAGAGCCGCAGCTTCACACAGGTTCTAAATGAAGCCAGAGCGAGAGATGAGATCGGAGAGCCGCAGCTTCACACAGGTTCTAAATGAAGCCAGAGCGGGAGATGAGATCGGAGAGCCGCAGCTTCACACAGGTTCTAAATGAAGCCAGAGAGAGAGATGAGATCGGAGAGCCGCAGCTTCACACATCCACTATTCAGCTCATTCTTTCTGCCATTTAAAAAATATATTGTGTGAAACACCTGAAGTAAGAGAAAAGGGATACTGTAATATTCACACATAACACCCCCTGCTTATCCCCACCGTCCACCCCCGTCCTCCCAACCCAAAAACAACATCATTAATAATAAAAAATGTATATTATTTAAACAAATATATATTTTTTAATAACATCTCAGGATATCTTGTGTGTGTCACAAGGCACGTACGTCATTACCGCGTATTGTATTTTTATGGTTATTTTAGGAGATAGGAAAAGGAGAAAATAACGAGGCTTTTTGATCTGCTCTAGTTGTGAGGAGCAGCGCTGCTCTGTGCTCCGTAAGTGTTTGTGGGATAATGGAGGAGGAGGTGTCATGGAAGAACACACGCAAAGATAAGCAAGGATGTTTTTCTTCATTCTTATTCTTATCTCTCCAGATTATGTACCTATCAGCTCACAGCTTCAGTCGTCCAATCAGAAAGCAGCCTGGTCCCTGCCCTGGGATTGGCTGCTGGTTTAATAAGATGGTTGTTATGACATGTCAGTGATGCTTTAATCACCTGTGGAGGTAAGGGACTATTTCTTTCATATATAATGCATCACTTCCCCAGGTTGTGGGATCTGATTTGTAGCTAAACCTTAGGGCAGTTCGGCACATACATACATACATAAATAAAAATCTGCCCTCAAAAGGGCATTTGTCTTTATTTTTATTTTTAGCCTTTTGTAGACGTAGTCATCTCCACAGCCTCTTTGAGACCCGGTTTCTATGATCAATATTGGACATGATATTAGGAAGAGCAATTGAGTCCTTTCTTTTCATGCCAACGGCACTTTGGTAACCAACTAAAAGGCAAAATGCTGCTGATTTATTCATTGATCAAAAAAGAGAGAGAGAGAGAGAGAGAGAGAGTGAGAGTGAGAGTGAGAGTGAGAGTGAGAGTGAGAGTGAGAGTGAGAGAGAGAGAGAGAGAGAGAGAGAGAGAGAGAGAGAGAGAGAGAGAGAGGGTGGGGGGGAGGGTGTTTCACAAAATGATTATGGCCTGGAAGCCATTTTGCTTTCCTCAACCTCTGACACTTTCATTCAGAATTAGAAAACAGCCCCATTTGAGACGGCGGTCTGGGCTTTCTATGCCTGCAGGGTGCAGGAGTGGAAACATCACATCACTCACTCCATTTTTTATTCTCTTTTGCTGTGGGCTGTGTATCAATCAGAGGAAAGGAAGGGAGAATTATAATGATATAATACACCCCAACACACACACACATAAACATAAACACACACACACACAAAACAAACAGATAAAAACACACACACACACACACTTACACACGCAAACAAAACACACACACAGACAAGGACACACCCACTTGTCGGACCAGAAGATAAGAGCGTCAGACAGAGGAAACTCAGTGGCAGCTCAGAACACACGTTCTCAGATAAAATCCAATAGCCAAGGATTAAAGGTACATATCCCTCCATCACCGCCATGGTTCCTGCGCAACCCTGATCGGGCTGGGCTTTTTAATCAGTCATGCAGAAGTAAAAACCAAGGTCATTGCAGATGTACAGTTTAGTGACCTCAATGTGGTGATCTTATGTTTCTATTTGACAAAAATAATCATTTCTGGAGGGTCACTGAAAATCATTTTTGGTGTTATTCAAAATATAAACAAAAAAAGATTTGCTGCAACACTGCTATCTTGCAACACAGAAGATTTGAATAATGGTGTTTCCGACAGGGACTAAATTTGCTCCAATGAATACCTCTGACCGAAACGCCAGTATGAAAGTTTCTGTGTTGCAGCAAATCTTCTTCTTTATATTTCGCTCGCTCGCTTCAAGTGTGCCGATACTGCCTATTTTAAATATCACAGGTGATTTTCTAAATTAAATAATTCAGAAAGGGTCAGACCAGTCCCTCATAAGATTTAGGGCTGAATGATTTGGGGAAAATATCGAAGTGTGTTTTTTTCTGAGAGATATTGCGCTTGCAATGTAATTTGCGAGGTAATCATTTTTTTTTTATATCATTGTCAAGTTTGAATAAAATATAAAAATAAATCAAACAGGATGCATTCTGACATTCTCTCTTTGTTGGACATCACTGTGTAAATAAAAGTAGAAGTATTTGGTTTGTATTTTTCTCTGATATGGATCGTCTGAGGAAGCTTGTGGCAATTGCAGCAGCAGCATAGCAATGTATCACAGTTCGTATTTATCAAAACTGGCGAGCCAGTCAGCTTTTATGACATTTTTCCTTCTGTTAAACATGACATAATAACTAGTTTGTTGCTTGCGCCTCTGCAACAAACAGTACAGGAGTACAAACGTATTTGTATATATTATGAATATAGCCGAGCTATTATATGAATATAGCTATGATATAAGCTGTCCTGGTGGTGTTATTAACGTGTTCTCCACGCCAGGACAATTTACACGTCAGACATCATAAATCTGATTGGTTATTGCAACACAAAGTCGGGATTGAAGATTAATTCTGGCAGCCACCAATCCCAACATAGCTTGCACAGGCAGCCACCGATCCCAACATGGCTTGCACAGGCAGCCACCGATCCCAACATGGCTTTCACACACAGCCACCGATCCCAACATGGCTTGCACACGCAGCCATCGATCCCAACATAGCTTGCACACGCAGCCACCGATCCGAACATGGCTTGCACATGCAGCCAGCAGCCTCTCATTGAAGGCGGGGTCACCGTTTGGCGAAATTGCTTTCTGTCTGTCATCACTGTCAGGCTCAGAGTCGATTCCCCGGGGGCAAAAAACACAACGAAGTTGGTCAGACACGCTGCATCGTTTAAAGTGAGGTCTCCTAAAAAATCACGATTTGCGATCGCTTTTGCGATTTGATAACTGCATTGTTTCAAATTACGATATTGGCATGCAATCAATTAAGAATTTTTTTTAAAGATTACAGAAAGATTTTATGTGGCTCATCATGCGCAAAGTAGCCAGTGGCTCAGTGATGAGTGTCACTGGCTCACTGGGTATACAAGCTTCTGCTGCAGAGGTTCTGGTGCTAATCAATTTGTTTATTCATTCATTAATAGATCTGACTGCACAGAAACGGCATTAACGGACGAGACTCTGAGCCAACAATTACACAGGCATGCATTTAAACAGAAGGTTAGGTCGAGTGCTGTAAACAGAAACGGGGTGTTTCCTCACTGTGAGTACTTAGGCCGAGTGCTGTAAACAGAAACGGGGTGTTTCCTCACTGTGAGTACTTAGGCAGAGTGCTGTAAACAGAAACGGGGTGTTTCCTCACTGTGAGTACTTAGGCAGAGTGCTGTAAACAGAAACGGGGTGTTTCCTCACTGTGAGTACTTAGGCCGAGTGCTGTAAACAGAAACGGGGTGTTTCCTCACTGCGAGTACTTAGGCCGAGTGCTGTAAACAGAAACGGGGTGTTTCCTCACTGCGAGTACTTAGGCAGAGTGCTGTAAACAGAAACGGGGTGTTTCCTCACTGTGAGTACTCAGGCCGAGTGCTGAATCAATACGCTGTAGATCAAAAACGAGTTTTCCTTTGAATTAAGGTGTGCAGAACATGCCGTTTTCCTCTGCCTATAAAGAGCTTAACTTCAAACTTGCAGACAGTTGTAAAATCACATTTAAAAGCATTATGTGTGAGATTGAAGAGTAACAGAACTGAATTTTCAGCTTTGCTAAAATACAGATTATTTATTTGTAGATTAAACATGTAAAAACAAATGTGAACTATAAAATTCAGCAAATGATTAATAATGAAAGTTATAGTAGCTTATTTTTTAAATTTTTTTTATAAACCTCGACTCCATAATGTGTCTGCAAAGTCTGAACACATGAGTAGAGAATTTGTCTCTGACCAGACAGGACATTCAAAGTGTATCTAACAGGTTTCAGAGTGAGGCACAAACCAGGGCTGCTCAACTCATTTTTCATGGAACAACAGTTTTTTATTATTTTTGTTTTTTTAAATGGTGCAAAAACTTTGCACTTCCTATTGATAAAACAATATATGCACTGTGAGCCTGTGGACATGATGAACACCATGGATACACTCTTATAAATATGCATAGCTGTTGTTTGTCACTTTCAAAAAGAACCGGTTAACTCGAATGCAGCTGGTGATACACGTTAAGTACTAAATATGTCTGCAAGTTCTCCAAAGTCAAAAGGACATGAGTTAGTCCATGGTGGGCTGCGTTAGGGACCAGGCTGTGTTAGAGACCAGGCTGTGTTAGAGACCAGGCTGCATTAGAGACCAGGCTGTGTTAGAGACCAGGGCTGCATTAGAGACCAGGCTGTGTTAGAGACCAGGGCTGTGTTAGAGACCAGGCTGCATTAGGGACCAGGCTGTGTTAGAGACCAGGGCTGTGTTAGAGACCAGGGCTGTGTTAGGGACCAGGCTGTGTTAGGGACCCGGGCTGTGTTCGGGACCGGGCTGTGTTAGGGACCCGGGCTGTGTTCGGGACCGGGCTGTGTTAGGGACCCGGGCTGTGTTAGGGACCCGGGCTGTGTTAGGGACCCGGGCTGTGTTAGGGACCCGGGCTGTGTTAGGGACCAGGCTGTGTTAGGGACCAGGCTGTGTTAGGGACCAGGCTGTGTTAGGGACCCGGGCTGTGTTAGGGACCAGGCTGTGTTAGGGACCCGGGCTGTGTTAGGGACCAGGCTGTGTATAACTGGCAGTCCAGGCAGTCTCCTCGCATGTGGGTAGGGTAGACCTAGGGTTACCATTACAGAGGAGCCCACTAGCTGCCAACTAGGAACCAACAGGCTACTGTTACATTACAGTTATATTACTGCCATTTTACAGGCACTAGTGACTTTCAGTGGCGCCGCCAAGGGGTGACCAGGGGGGGCCACGGCCACCCTGATAAAATCGCTGGCCCCCCCTCGCGGCTTGCGAGTCGCATATGCATAATATGCTTCCGAGTCTGCATAATATGCTTCTATCTGATATTTTACATTTGGTACTGTCATGGATCTTGCCTTTCTTCCCTTATCTCCGCGTCTCTTTATTCCTTTTTGTCGTTTGCCGGCAATCTATCGGATTTTCCTATGTTCCACCACGGGGTTTTGCTTCCGCCTCGTCATTTGTGAGTTCACCTGTCATTTATTTCCGCTCACTATTTATACCCCGCTTCCTGCCTCTCTCGTTGCTTCCATGTTATTTCACGTAACATTCGAGCCGGTAAAAATGGTATAGGAAGTTGTACAGCTATCGACCGCTTTGCTTATCAACGCGGGACTTGTTAGCAGTACAACCTTAGAAAGAAAGAAAGTTATCTTTAAACGCTCTTATTTCAGAGCAGAGGTTTTCGTTTTCTTTTGTTTTCTACTCTAACCTACGAGTGCCTCACCCAAAGTTTTTGGGGTCTTTTCAGTTCACTGTTTCTTTTGTTTCGCTCCACAAACGGGAGTTAGATAAGCGTTATTGCTTATTTATTTGTTTTGCTCGGTTATCGAGCTCCTCGTTTTTATTGCGAGGTTTGTGTTCTTTTATTTTATCTCCACTACGGATCATTGTCCGTTCCAGTGGTGTTCTTAGGAACACTTTAAGATTTCCCAGCTATCGCATCTGGACCTCCAATATTCCCTCTGTGTCTTTGACATAGAGATCCTTCACAAGGTACTATTCATTTAAATCAATAATGTATATATTTTTATATACTACAACAACATAATAGAATTCCTGAAATTCAGTTATGGCTTTTGGTTTTGGTGTGCCACCCCAAGATTTTCAGGGCCCCCCCCCCCCCCCTGGCCCCCCTATGAAAAATTTCTGGGGGCGCCACTGGTGACTTTAGCATTGGAGCTGGATATACAGTATATACTGAAGAAAGCCAGGTTAAATACCTTACTCAAGAGTACAGCATCAGTGTAATACCAGGGGAATCGATCTTGCAACCTTCAGGTTACAAGTCCAGTTCCCTAACCAGCATACTACACAGCCTACCAGCCGTGGGCAGTGAGAGTCACACCTCTCTTTGATAGGCTATAGCACTCTGACTGTATGCTGTACACTCTCTAGTGTGTATAACAGTCAGGAGCTCATAAGTATGTCAGAGGAAAGCAAACATTTCACCTGCAGGTTTTTCAGGCGGCGCAGCCAGGATGAGAGAACACAACAGAGCAGGGAATTCAAAACGGGAAAAATAAAATTGCTCCCCTCGAGAAAAACTCTTTTGTGATGATGAAAAAAGACACAGCCAAACTCTTAAAGCCCTCAACCCTCTCTCAAAGCTGGCTGAAAAGTACTTCTTTTTTGTTTTTTTTGTTTTTGTACTTCAAAGCAGTGGCCCTGGTATGAGTTTGACCAGGGGTAGCTACTTACACACAGGCCTGGATAAATCTGACCAATCAGAGCTCTGAAGGGGTGTGGTTCCCCTACAAAGGAACACGGTGCAAAATTTCACATGCAAATACCCAGGTTCTATTGGATTACAAAGCTTGTCACTCACCCGGGTCTGACAGAGTGTTGTTGAAGTTGAGAAGAAACACAAATGATGATGATGATGATGATGATGATGATGATGATGAACCCAGGATGATGAAGCGCCCCAGAGGTACACGTCCACATCTTAACAAAATCATAAGATCAGAGTTGGGATAAGCATTGGCTTGGCTTTGTAGATGCAGTTTCATGAACTTTATTTTTTTGCAATTTGGTCATAGGTGAAAAGGTTGTTGTTATACTGGGTAAGCGTTGAATATGTTATTTATTTATTTATGTATTTGTTTGTTTGTTTGTTTGTTTGTTGCGACAAGAAGAACTGGCCTCAAAATGGGGGAAAATACCCTTCCTCTGGTGGAAGATTTACTGTTTGTTACATTTTGGAAAATGCTACACTATTGACTTGAGAATGTCACCATACATGAGATAGTGTGCACCTATTAGGGGTGTGGCACAAAGTCATTATCTGTTTCTCTATCTGTTTGTGTCTGTATCTCTATCTGTATGTGTCTGTATCTCTATCTGTATGTGTCTGTATCTCTATGTGTCTGTATCTCTATCTGTATGTGTCTGTATCTCTATCTGTATGTGTCTGTGTCTGTATTCTGACCCAAACCAGAAGTGGGCGTGGCCTAAACAGCAATTGACTGGAAAATATCGACAAATAGTTTATTTCCAGCTTAATTTCATTCTGATTGCACTTGTTAGTTTTTTGAAACTTCAAACTGACTTTTACATCATAGCCTTATTCTTAATGAATGAAAATAGATGCAATTGTTTAAAA
>CM040399.1:28595655-28615655 GCA_022702515.1 Ilyophis sp. 1 JC-2022 | reverse complement strand
GTGATGAGGTGGTGAGAAACCTGTGAGGTCAAAGTAGTTGCTGGGGTAACCGCCTTATGATTGCGCTATTTGTCTGTTTGCTCAAGACTAGAGGTTTTTTTTTCCCTCTCTCACTTATTTTTATTTATTTTTATTTAATTTCCCCATGTTCCCCCCCCCCCCTGTGACGGAGTCCCGTTCGGAAAAAGCCAGGATGTACAGCACATGTATTTATTTATTTTTTCTGTGGAAGAAAGTGAAGGGAGGATGATGAGGACGATGGCAGCTAGGATAGAGATGACAGTTTAATGGACCTGCATAGTGGGGGGGATGGGGGGGGGGGCGTGGAAGAAGGCACAGATGGGTACAGACCGTCCTAGGGGGGTCTCACCTCCCCCTCCATTCTTCAAACAGGATCCCCAGGGGGTCACAGAGAGGTCGCGGGCCCGTGGAGAGACACCGTGGGCACGCCACTGGAAAAATGGCCTATCAGGGCGATCCATGCGGAGAAAAGAGAGCAGGCATACAGAGCCATACGTAAGAAAATCCCAAAAGATCTAATTTTCATTTTTACATCATACACCGCCGTCAAATTTCGGCCGATAATATAAGTAGGTCAGCTTCATGATTAGACGGTGCATTCCTGCGTGTATCAACAACCGTGTTTCTTACTTTCATGCTTAAAAAAAGTTCCAGCGAACAACCATCCCAAAAATTTTTTGAGAGGACAGCTTACATTAAAAGCATTTAGAGGACGCTTTTATCCACAGTGATTTTAGCATTTTATTTTAATTTTTTTTACATAGTATCCATATCTACAGCTGAATAATATACTAAAGCAATGCAGGTTAAGCACCGTGCTTCACGGGCACAACGACAGTGTCCTATCTATGAGTCAAACCTTTAACCTTTAGGTCCAGGTCCTCATTACCCTTCCTTATTATAATACACTGCCGCCCCTGCAAAAGCTTCATGGATTGGCTGCTTCCGAACATTCTACCGACATCCACAGTGACCGCAATGCAAAAGAAGCCTGGACTCCCGTACGGCTGGACGGAGCTTGGCCCAGACTCTTAATGCGGCGCTCCCAACGTTATCTCTGACCTGGCAGTACTGGCCGAGCAGGCTGGCGATCCAACCGCCCAAACCAACGCTTCATTTAAAAAAAAAATGATTATAATAATAATAATAAAAAAAGAGTCACGCGTGTAATCCGATTAGTGTCAAGGTGGCTCTGTCCCCAGGGTACGGCCTCAAACTGCTCTGAGCGGCAATATTTCTGCTCATTATCATCTGTGACCCCAGAGACCCCAACACCAGATCAAACATGTTCCATTAGGGTGGGACACCTTGTACAGAAGCTGTATCAGTTATTAGTACACCCCAGACTGATAGGAAGGGTACAGCACACGGAGGAGAGGCGTGTAATTAAACAACGTTCTTTCTATGTTCTCTCTACGTTCGCTTTTGTTTTACACAAAAGTCACAGGACATCCCCCTGCAGTGACTGCTTATCATCTTGCTTTAAAAAAAAAAGAAAAAAAAAACATTTATTTTGTAAAATGTTTTATCTGAGCTGCACCAAAATGTTTGTTTGCATTTTCATAAACGTTCCATTACAACTGCATTATGGAGTTGTACTGAAATGTTGTTTGCAATGTTAGATTTTTGTGGGATATTGTATTTACTCTGCATTGAGCTGAGAGTCTTATTTATCATATGCCTTGAATGAAATAGTAATAATAGCAGAAACACAAGTAACAATATTGGTATTGTGATACCAAGCAGTAAAGATATTTATCTCACAACTGGAAAGCAATGATTGCCCAAAATTGAATGAATTCATTGCTGTTGTTTTTTTTTTAAACCTGTTGCTAATCCCTGAAAAGCAGACGTGTGCTGTAATTCTGCACAGTGCAATACAGGAGCTGAACCTGAAGCTGCTGGCTTTGTTATCGGCTCCATGTGCTCAAAACGGTCCCTCGCTACGAGATATGTGGGAAAGTACATATGGCGGCCGAACGTCAAGCCGTATACAAGTCTTCCTCCAAGGTTCGGGGTTCGAACGTCCCCATGACACCTTCTGAGCTGTGACCTCATCTGTTCCTCTATGTCCTCTTCTTGTCTGTATGAAGCAAAAACAAACAAAACAGCCCCACCAGTCCACCAGTCCACCAGCCCACCAACCCACCAGCCCACCAGCCCACCAGCCCACCACCCCACCACCCCACCAGCCCACTACCCCACCACCCCACCACCCCACCACCCCACCAGCCCACCACCCCACCAGCCCACCACCCCACTACCCCACCAGCCCACCACCCCACCAACCCACCAGCCTGTGCAGGCAGTTTATTTTTTGGTATCAGTCAGTCCATATTTGAGAAAATATCAGGCTGTGAGTGTGTTATTAATAAGGGTGGATAAGAAGAAATGCATTGGCTCAGTGTGCCTGCTATTCGCTGCTGCCTCTGAGCCGCTCTGTGATTCGCAGTCTAACACTCTCAGAAACATTGAAGTGCGTCTCACCTGCGGGGGGTTTCCAGGAGAGAATGCCTGCGATTCGAGTCCGGTTCTGACCCGGCAGAGGGAGTGGGGCGGAGCCAGAGGAACTGCAGATAGAGCGCGGTGAGGTCCAAAGACGCCAGGAGCCTCTTTTCGGCTTCTCTAAAAATTATGGGAAAGGAGGAACCTCATTACTCAAAAACAGGCTGAGCTGTGAGGACAGTATTCAGCAGAGTCCACAGAAAGCCCACTCCTAGCCCTCTTATGTGGGATTTGGAGGAGGATGATGCAGCCTGTCCAGGGCTCGGTATTTGGCAGGGGTACAGTCAGGCCGGCCAGCTGAATCCTGGCAGCTGTGGGGGGGGGGGGGGTTGGGGTGGCAGGGGGATTGGCACAGCAGTGGTCCAACACACAGACTGTGGCCTAGATTCAATATGTGTCCTTAGCTTTGAAATGCATTACTTAGAAATACAGTTCAGTGCCACTGATCTTTTTTTCCCCTCAATCCAAATAAATTATTGGCGACTAAATTCTGTGACAAATTCAATTAATTTCAATTACATTTATTTTGTACAGCGCTTTTTACAGAGAACTGTCACAAAAACGCTATACAGAGACACAGAAGAACAATTGGGCAAAAACCAGCCTGGTTAAAAAACTGGATAAGAAACTGATGAAAAGGCAGGAGTAATACTCTACATGCAACACTGCGCATGTGAGTAAGACTGAGCTAAAAGGCTAATGATATTAAATTATATGAAATTAATCTGTGTCCTGATGTCTCATAAGACTTGCGTTGGCTGAGGAGAGGTGCCTGGTGGGGTCGGGAGTGGAGCCCCTAAGATGGTGAGATAGGAGTCTTGTAGGAGAGGGGGCGGGGTTTGTTGTGTGGTGGGGGAGTAGCGTTGGAAGGTAGTGTGGGGGGGAGGCTTTGGGGGTGAAAAATCATCCCAACACTTCCTGGGCTGGGCCCGACAGTACCCGTGACCCGACAGTACCCGTGATCAGTAACAGCAGCAGCAATAAAAGCCAACAAATGTCATAGTAGTAACAACTAGAGTAACCATTAGGACAAGAGCACCACTCAAAGCAAAACTATGGCATTTTCACTGAACCTTATGATAGCAATGCAGAGGTAAACAGTAACACAAATACTGGTGAGTAACAGGACAGTGGTATAGCAGTGCAGAGGTATAACAGTAACACAAATACTGGTGGGTAGCAGGACAGCGGTATAGCAGTGCAGAGGTATAACAGTAACACAAATACTGGTGGGTAACAGGACAGTGGTATAGCAGTGCAGAGGTATAACAGTAACACAAATACTGGTGGGTAACAGGACAGCGGTATAGCAGTGCAGAGGTATAACAGTAACACAAATACTGGTGGGTAACAGGACAGTGGTATAGCAGTGCAGAGGTATAACAGTAACACAAATACTGGTGGGTAACAGGACAGCGGTATAGCAGTGCAGAGGTATAACAGTAACACAAATACTGGTGGGTAACAGGACAGCGGTATAGCAGTGCAGAGGTATAACAGTAACACAAATACTGGTGGGTAACAGGACAGCGGTATAGCAGTGCAGAGGTATAACAGTAACACAAATACTGGTGGGTAACAGGACAGCGGTATAGCAGTGCAGAGGTATAACAGTAACACAAATACTGGTGGGTAACAGGACAGCGGTATAGCAGTGCAGAGGTATAACAGTAACACAAATACTGGTGGGTAACAGGACAGTGGTATAGCAGTGCAGAGGTATAACAGTAACACAAATACTGGTGGGTAACAGGACAGCGGTATAGCAGTGCAGAGGTATAACAGTAACACAAATACTGGTGAGTAACAGGACAGTGGTATAGCAGTGCAGAGGTATAACAGTAACACAAATACTGGTGGGTAACAGGACAGCGGTATAGCAGTGCAGAGGTATAACAGTAACACAAATACTGGTGGGTAACAGGACAGTGGTATAGCAGTGCAGAGGTATAACAGTAACACAAATACTGGTGGGTAACAGGACAGCGGTATAGCAGTGCAGAGGTATAACAGTAACACAAATACTGGTGGGTAACAGGACAGTGGTATAGCAGTGCAGAGGTATAACAGTAACACAAATACTGGTGGGTAACAGGACAGCGGTATAGCAGTGCAGAGGTATAACAGTAACACAAATACTGGTGAGTAACAGGACAGTGGTATAGCAGTGCAGAGGTATAACAGTAACACAAATACTGGTGGGTAACAGGACAGCGGTATAGCAGTGCAGAGGTATAACAGTAACACAAATACTGGTGGGTAACAGGACAGTGGTATAGCAGTGCAGAGGTATAACAGTAACACAAATACTGGTGGGTAACAGGACAGCGGTATAGCAGTGCAGAGGTATAACAGTAACACAAATACTGGTGGGTAACAGGACAGTGGTATAGCAGTGCAGAGGTATAACAGTAACACAAATACTGGTGGGTAACAGGACAGCGGTATAGCAGTGCAGAGGTATAACAGTAACACAAATACTGGTGAGTAACAGGACAGTGGTATAGCAGTGCAGAGGTATAACAGTAACACAAATACTGGTGAGTAACAGGACAGTGGTATAGCAGTGCAGAGGTATAACAGTAACACAAATACTGGTGGGTAACAGGACAGCGGTATAGCAGTGCAGAGGTATAACAGTAACACAAATACTGGTGAGTAACAGGACAGTGGTATAGCAGTGCAGAGGTATAACAGTAACACAAATACTGGTGAGTAACAGGACAGTGGTATAGCAGTGCAGAGGTATAACAGTAACACAAATACTGGTGAGTAACAGGACAGTGGTATAGCAGTGCAGAGGTATAACAGTAACACAAATACTGGTGGGTAACAGGACAGCGGTATAGCAGTGCAGAGGTATAACAGTAACACAAATACTGGTGAGTAACAGGACAGTGGTATAGCAGTGCAGAGGTATAACAGTAACACAAATACTGGTGAGTAACAGGACAGTGGTATAGCAGTGCAGAGGTATAACAGTAACACAAATACTGGTGAGTAACAGGACAGTGGTATAGCAGTGCAGAGGTATAACAGTAACACAAATACTGGTGGGTAACAGGACAGCGGTATAGCAGTGCGTATAGCAGTGCAGAGGTATAACAGTAACACAAATACTGGTGAGTAACAGGACAGTGGTATAGCAGTGCAGAGGTATAACAGTAACACAAATACTGGTGGGTAACAGGACAGCGGTATAGCAGTGCAGAGGTATAACAGTAACACAAATACTGGTGGGTAACAGGACAGTGGTATAGCAGTGCAGAGGTATAACAGTAACACAAATACTGGTGAGTAACAGGACAGCGGCAAAGAAGAGAATTACATTTTTCATTCATCCATGATATACTTTCTTCACCGTACTTGATAGTTGCACACACTTAATTGGCATAAGGAAAGTACTTGTTTGCAGCATGTATACAGTATACGAGTGGCAGAAGAAGTCAGAGAATACCGCACACGGAATACCCCACACAATCCTTTTTCTCTGCAAAACTTCCCCACAAAAAAGTAAAGGCACTTAACATTTGAACAGACGTAAAAAGACGATAAGTCACATTGTCATGGAAACGCCCGATTCTGGCTCTAGTTGCATGATTATTCAGCGGTGGATGTACAGGTGCAGCTCGAAAAATTAGAATATCGTGAAAAAGTTCAATATTTTTTGTCACTCATGTCAGAAAGTGAAACTCATACATTATATAGATTCATTACACATAGAGTGAAATATTTCAAGCCTTTATTTCTTGTAATTTTGATGATTATGGCTTACAGCTAATGAAAACCCAAATTCAGTGTCTCAGAAAATTAGAATATTACATAAAATCAATAAAAAAGGATATTTTAAACAGAAATGTCAGCCTTCTGAAAAGTATGTTCATTTCTATGCACTCAATACTTGGTTGGGGCTCCTTTTGCATGAATTACTGCATCAATGCGGCGTGGCATGGAGGCGATCAGCCTGTGGCACTGCTGAGGTGTAATGGAAGCCCAGGTTGCTTTGATAGCGGCCTTCAGGTCGTCTGCATTGTTGGGTCTGGTGTCTCTCATCTTCCTCTTGACAATACCCATAGATGCTCTATGGGGTTCAGGTCAGGCGAGTTTGCTGGCCAATCAAGCACAGTAATACCATGGTCATTGAACCAGCTTTTGGTACTTTTGGCAGTGTGGGCAGGTACCAAGTCCTGCTGGAAAATGAAATCAGCATCTCCATAAAACTTGTCAGCAGAAGGAAGCATGAAGTGCTCTAAAATTTCCTGGTAGATGGCTGCGTTGACTTTGGACTTCAGAAAACACAGTGGACCAACACCAGCAGATGACATGGCACCCCAAATCATCACTGACTGTGGAAACTTCACACTGGACTTCAAGCAACGTGGATTCTGTGCCTCTCCATTCTTCCTCCAGACTCTGGGACCTTGATTTCCAAATGAAATGCAAAATTTACTTTCATCTGAAAAGAGGACTTTGGACCACTGAGCAACAGTCTCTGGTTCAGGAGTGGCTTGACACGAGGAATGCGACATTTGTAGCCCATGTCCTGGATTCGTCTGTGCGTGGTGGCTCTTGATGCATTGACTCCAGCCTCAGTCCACTCCTTGTGAAGCTCCCCCAAATTCTTGAATGGATTTTGCTTGACAATCCCCTCAAGGCTGCGGTTATCCCTGTTGCTTGTGCACCTTTTCCTACCACACTTTTTCCTTCCATTCAACTTTCTATGAATATGCTTGGATACAGCACTCTGTGAACAACCAGCTTCTTTAGCAATGACCTTTTGTGGCTTACCCTCTTTGTGGAGGGTGTCAATGACTGTCTTCTGGACATCTGTCAAGTCAGCAGTCTTCCCCATGATTGTGTAGCCTACTGAACCAGACTGAGAGACCATTTAAAGGCTCAGGAAGGTTTTAAAAGGTTTTTAGTTAATTAGCTGATTAGAGTGTGACACCATGAGTTTCCAATATTGAACTTTTTCACAATATTCAAATTTTCTGAGACACTGAATTTTGGGTTTTCATTAGCTGTAAGCCATAATCATCAAAATTACAAGAAATAAAGGCTTGAAATATTTCACTCTATGTGTAATGAATCAATATAAAATATGAGTTTCACTGTCTGAAATGAGTGACAAAAAACTTTTTCACAATATTCAAATTTTTTGAGCTGCACCTGTAATCTGTGTCATCATCAATGTGAAACTCCACGAGCCGCATCGTGTGCACGCAGGGTGAAAAGTGACCCACAATATTTTACATTTTCACTTCAGTCAAACTGAGCCGCAACACGAGGCTCAGTCCATGCCGAGAACACATTTCTACAGCGCAATGCTCCGCAAAATGGCTTTTCAGGCCATATAAAAGAGTCGGTGGCTTATGAATTCTATTAAACGTTATTGCAGCAATCTTGGGTTTGAATGAAATATTAGAGTTTGCTTACCCGGTAAAGGTGGCAATGTGGAAGTGGGTTGGTGGCACGGGCTTTTGAAATGTAATTAATCTGTTACCATGAGCAAGCAGCTGAAGGAGATAACATTCAAAATGTAACTGAAAATCTGGCAGCGCCAGAGTGCGGGGCGGGGTGGGGGGGGGGGGGGGGGTGCCGTGAATTAAATTAGTTTCACTTCATTTCGGTAAATAATGTTAACAGGTTACAGTGCCTGAAGAATATTTAGTAAAAAGAAAATGAAAAAATGTCATGTGTGCTGGTATTTTTTTCTCCAACTGCAGTTTTGTAGATATATCATGTGAAAAAAAACAGTTTGCTTACTCAAAAAGTTTGAGAATGACTATTTTCAAAATGTTATCCTCACTTAATGGGATTTTAAAACAGTCCAGCACAGTGATTAAAATGACAAAGATTAACGAGAACAGCAAAACACACTTTTAAGCTCCTGAACGTGCAGCCCAAAAAGAAAAAAAAAAGCTAAATTTGTTATTTCAGGGAAGCAACTTCATTCCGTCCCACGTGTGAGATCAGTCAGACTAGAACTAGTTTTGTTCCCTTTCAAGTGTGGAAATTCATGTGGAACGTGAGATGTGATGTGTGTGCACTGGCTCAGTACATCTTTTGTTCTCATTTCAAGCGATTTTTTTATTTTTATTCTTTTTTTTAATTTATTTTTTATTTTTTTATTTTCGATTTCCCGTTGTTAGATTGTGGAGGAAATACAAGAGAGGCTTTTTTTAAGGGATGAGGTTGTCAGTCGTGCAAAGAGAAAGGTTATGAGATGCACAAGACCGTGAGGCCTTGGTTCAAACAGACACTAACAAAGAAACAGATTACGGGCAAAAACGGGCCTGCAGCCATTTACAATAAGAGGAGGAGGGGATGATACATGGACTTACACCGGGATTCAAGCGACTTTGCACACGGGCACCTCATAATCAACACACAAGCGCTGTTAGAGGAAACACCGTGTCACACGGGCACCTCATAATCAACACACAAGCGCTGTTAGAGGAAATATCGTGTCACACGGGCACCTCATAATCAACACACAAGCGTTGTTAGAGGAAACACCGTGTCATACGGGCACCTCATAATCAACACACAAGCGCTGTTAGAGGAAACACCGTGTCACACGGGCACCTCATAATGAACACACAAGCGCTGTTAGAGGAAACACCGTGTCACACGGGCACCTCATAATCAACACACAAGCGCTGTTAGAGAAAACACCGTGTCACACAGGCACCTCATAATCAACACACAAGCGCTGTTAGAGGAAACACCGTGTCACACGGACACCTCATAATCAACACACAAGCGCTGTTAGAGAAAACACCGTGTCACACAGGCACCTCATAATCAACACACAAGCGCTGTTAGAGGAAACACCGTGTCACACGGACACCTCATAATCAACACACAAGCGCTGTTAGAGGAAACACCGTGTCACACGGGCACCTCATAATCAACACACAAGCGCTGTTAGAGGAAACACCGTGTCACACGGGCACCTCATAATCAACACACAAGCGCTGTTAGAGGAAACACCGTGTCACACGGGCACCTCATAATCAACACACAAGCGCTGTTAGAGGAAACACCGTGTCACACGGGCACCTCATAATCAACACACAAGCTCTGTTAGAGGAAACACCGTGTCACACGGGCACCTCATAATCAACACACAAGCGCTGTTAGAGGAAACACCGTGTCACACGGGCACCTCATAATCAACACAGAAGCGTTGTTAGAGGAAACACCGTGTCATACGGGCACCTCATAATCAACACACAAGTGCTGTTAGAGGAAACACCGTGTCACACGGACACCTCATAATCAACACACAAGTGCTGTTAGAGGAAACACCGTGTCACACGGACACCTCATAATCAACACACAAGCGCTGTTAGAGGAAACACCGTGTCACACGGACACCTCATAATCAACACACAAGCGCTGTTAGAGGAAACACCGTGTCACACGGGCACCTCATAATCAACACACAAGCGCTGTTAGAGGAAACACCGTGTCACACGGACACCTCATAATCAACACACAAGCGCTATTAGAGGAAACACCGTGTCACACGGACACCTCATAATCAACACACAAGCGCTATTAGAGGAAACACGTGTCACACGGACACCTCATAATCAACACACAAGCGCTGTTAGAGGAAACACCGTGTCACACGGACACCTCATAATCAACACACAAGCGCTGTTAGAGGAAACACCGTGTCACACGGGCACCTCATAATGAACACACAAGCGCTGTTAGAGGAAACACCGTGTCACACGGGCACCTCATAATCAACACACAAGCGCTGTTAGAGGAAACACCGTGTCACACGGACACCTCATAATCAACACACAAGTGCTGTTAGAGGAAACACCGTGTCACACGGACACCTCATAATCAACACACAAGTGCTGTTAGAGGAAACACCGTGTCACACGGACACCTCATAATCAACACACAAGCGCTGTTAGAGGAAACACCGTGTCACACGGGCACCTCATAATCAACACACAAGCGCTGTTAGAGGAAACACCGTGTCACACGGGCACCTCATAATCAACACACAAGCGCTGTTAGAGGAAACACCGTGTCACATGGACACCTCATAATCAACACACAAGCGCTGTTAGAGGAAACACCGTGTCACACGGGCACCTCATAATCAACACACAAGCGCTGTTAGAGGAAACACCGTGTCATACGGACACCTCATAATCAACACACAAGCGCTGTTAGAGGAAACACCGTGTCACACGGGCACCTCATAATCAACACACAAGCGCTGTTAGAGGAAACACCGTGTCACACGGGCACCTCATAATGAACACACAAGCACTGTTACAGGAAACACCGTGTCACACGAACACCTCATAATCAACACACAAGCGCTGTTAGAGGAAACACCGTGTCACACGGACACCTCATAATCAACACACAAGCGCTGTTAGAGGAAACACCATGTCACACGGGCACCTCATAATCAACACACAAGCGCTGTTAGAGGAAACACCGTGTCACACGGGCACCTCATAATCAACACACAAGCGCTGTTAGAGGAAACACCGTATCACACGGGCACCTCATAATCAACACACAAGCGCTGTTAGAGGAAACACCGTGTCACACGGGCACCTCATAATCAACACACAAGCGCTGTTAGAGGAAACACCGTGTCACACGGACACCTCATAATCAACACACAAGCGCTGTTAGAGGAAACACCGTGTCACACGGGCACCTCATAATCAACACACAAGCACTGTTAGAGGAAACACCATGTCACACGGGCACCTCATAATCAACACACAAGCGCTGTTAGAGGAAACACCGTGTCAGACAACAATTAACTCTGATTTGCAGTACATTAGTATGGCATAATGAGTTTTTGTACAAATGCAACCTCTCTCTATTACTCCCCCAAGAACAGCAGACTAAGAGCCACAGCTAAAAGTACAACCAGGTGTTTTATTTTTTTCAGTAGTAGAGCTTTGAATAGAATATAAATTGAATAGAAATTGCCCAGCAGGGAGTTAAAGTAGCATAATAATTAATATCTGATAATAATCCTTTCCCTACAATATGCCTGAATTAACACATTCATTGCAGTGTCAACCATGTAAATAAGAGAAAGAAAATAACTGTCATCGATGACATCACTTTTACATAACAATGGTGAGTCAAAACTGACACTTAAATCACGGTATATGTAGTAACGCGTGCCTCAGTGAGTCTACTGAGAAACTACACATGTGTGCCTCAGTGAGTCTGCTGAGAAACTACACACGCGTGCCTCAGTGAGTCTACTGAGAAACTACACACGTGTGCCTCAGTGAGTCTACTGAGAAACTACACACATGTGGCTCAGTGAGTCTACTGAGAAACTACACACGTGTGCCTCAGTGAGTCTACTGAGAAACTACACACATGTGGCTCTGTGAGTCTACTGAGAAACTACACACATGTGCCTCAGTGAGTCTACTGAGAAACTACACACGCGTGCCTCAGTGGGTCTACTGAGAAACTACACACGTGTGCCTCAGTGAGTCTACTGAGAAACTACACACATGTGGCTCTGTGAGTCTACTGAGAAACTACACACGTGTGCCTCAGTGAGTCTACTGAGAAACTACACACATGTGGCTCAGTGAGTCTACTGAGAAACTACACACGTGTGCCTCAGTGAGTCTACTGAGAAACTACACACATGTGGCTCTGTGAGTCTACTGAGAAACTACACACGCGTGCCTCAGTGAGTCTACTGAGAAACTACACACGTGGGCCTCAGTGAGTCTACTGAGAAACTACACACATGTGGCTCTGTGAGTCTACTGAGAAACTACACACGTGTGCCTCAGTGAGTCTGCTGAGAAACTACACACGCGTGCCTCAGTGAGTCTACTGAGAAACTACACACGTGTGCCTCAGTGAGTCTGCTGAGAAACTACACACATGTGGCTCTGTGAGTCTACTGAGAAACTACACACGTGTGCCTCAGTGAGTCTACTGAGAAACTACACACGCGTGCCTCAGTGAGTCTACTGAGAAACTACACACGTGTGCCTCAGTGAGTCTGCTGAGAAACTACACACTTGTGCCTCAGTGAGTCTGCTGAGAAACTACACACGCGTGCCTCAGTGAGTCTACTGAGAAACTACACACGTGTGCCTCAGTGAGTCTACTGAGAAACTACACACGCGTGCCTCAGTGAGTCTACTGAGAAACTACACACGTGTGCCTCAGTGAGTCTGCTGAGAAACTACACACGTGTGCCTCAGTGAGTCTACTGAGAAACTACACACGCGTGCCTCAGTGAGTCTACTGAGAAACTACACACGCGTGCCTCAGTGAGTCTACTGAGAAACTACACACGCGTGCCTCAGTGAGTCTGCTGAGAAACTACACACGCGTGCCTCAGTGAGTCTACTGAGAAACTACACGTGTGGCTCAGTGAGTCTACTGAGAAACTACACACGCGTGCCTCAGTGAGTCTACTGATAAACTACACACGCGTGCCTCAGTGAGTCTACTGAGAAACTACACACGTGTGCCTCAGTGAGTCTACTGAGAAACTACACACGTGTGCCTCAGTGAGTCTACTGAGAAACTACACACGCGTGCCTCAGTGAGTCTACTGATAAACTACACACGCGTGCCTCAGTGAGTCTACTGAGAAACTACACACGCGTGCCTCAGTGAGTCTACTGAGAAACTACACACGCGTGCCTCAGTGAGTCTACTGAGAAACTACACACGCGTGCCTCAGTGAGTCTACTGAGAAACTACACACGCGTGCCTCAGTGAGCCTACTGATAAACTACACACGCGTGCCTCAGTGAGTCTGCTGAGAAACTACACACGCGTGCCTCAGTGAGTCTACTGAGAAACTACACACGCGTGCCTCAGTGAGTCTACTGAGAAACTACACACGCGTGCCTCAGTGAGTCTACTGATAAACTACACACGTGTGCCTCAGTGAGTCTGCTGATAAACTACACACGCGTGCCTCAGTGAGTCTACTGAGAAACTACACACGCGTGCCTCAGTGAGTCTACTGAGAAACTACACACGTGTGGCTCTGTGAGTCTACTGAGAAACTACACACGCGTGGCTCAGTGAGTCTACTGAGAAACTATGATGGCGAGGAAAAGGGAAAAGATTAGTGCATAGGCATTCAAATCCAATTTAACACGTTCCCTTCTCTTGCTGTTTTCCCCCAAGGAAGCAATCTTGTGAGGCAATTTGCTACGTGCAGCAAGCAAACTTAAAAGGTGCTCTGCAAGGGAGGATTGACAAGAAACAAACAAGCATAACCAAACCACCCTCGCAACATTTCGGAAATGCAACACCATAGAGTTGAAATGTGACCGCCCACTTTTTTCATGTGGAATTCCATTCCATTGCATTGTGGGATTCTCTTCTTGCTGGAAGCTTGCATTTTATACCCTTGGTGGAAGGGAGGATAAATGAGGGAGCGAGGGAATATAATTACTCCCTCCCCTTTCTTAAATTGGATCCGAATCACACTTGGTGTGGCTGCCATATTTCATCCTGGCATTTTGGGGATTCCCCCCCACCCCCCTTGAAGCAAGAGAAGAGAACGACAGGAAGAAAGAATAAATTTAGAATAAATTTATACGAATGCAGCCATAGTTTCACTCTGATGAGCTCTCCTAGCAGCCTATAGGGGTGTGAATACACAGATAATGACCTGCATTCATCTTTTACATTTCAGTATTTATTTTTCTACAGAAGTTTCCATTTCCTTTGATTTTCTTTGAGTCTTTCCTCTAAACGCACTTTAGCAGGTCTCTGTTTGCCACTGGAGAGTATAAGAGTCTATAAAAAGTCTTCCCCAAAAACCTTTTCTCTCTGCCTCCCCCAGTCCAGCCCCTAATGCTAATCCTAACCCCGCCCACAAAATGGCAGAATGGTTTTGTTTCTTTTTTTGTCCCTCCCTTTCTGAGTCTATCTTTCCTCTCCTTTATTGTCACATTCTGTTTTCCCTGCCTCTCATCAAACAGTGAGATGAACAGATAAAGGAGCCGCCAATGGCACCACGCGCTCGCGCTCCGCAAGAGTTAAACGGCGAAGAGTTTGCGGGCGCTCGCCGGCCAGACCTGGAGCCCCCGAGGCGCTGCACTGTGCCCCGCGATAGAGCACGAGAGCAGTGTGCGGCGTTTCTTCCAGACCTTAATGAGAGCGCTATCGAATAAACTCTCCTCTCCACAGCCAACACACCCTTCAGATCCATCACTGTCTCCACCACAGGCGTCTTGCACACAGACTCATGTATATTTCAGCTCGCTGTTCACTGTAATCAAGCCAGCCTCACAGTCATCCATCTCTCCTCCCGTTATTTTACGTCTGTCTCCAGCCTCCCTACGACGCCATGCCATTGTGAGCCCGCGGCTAACAAATTGTTGAATTTTCACACTCAATATTTTATAATCTATCCAAATCGGTCACTGTGAGATGAGCTTGTTGGTCGTTCAACCGATGAATTTAAAAGTCAATTTAAAAACATTTACCAGAGAAAAAAACAGAGATGCGATTTAAAAAGGTTTCCTTAATGGAAGTAGAAAAACCCATGGTGCAGAAGGGTAAACTAAGAGAGGTTTGGAGATGCCAATCAACACAGTTGCAGCTGATGATTGGCTGTGTGGTCTCATCAGAAACTCTTTCCTTTGTAAACCAGATTGCCCTGTTTTCAAATAAGACTAAGTCTCAAGCCAGTCATAGATACTCTCATTATCCCATTCTTATATACAGTGCCCACCAGAATTGTTGGCAACCTCAATTAATATGCACAAAAAGTACAGGATTCAATTCAAGTTATGTGTCACAATTATTATAATTCCTGTATTTAGTACTTTGGGCACCCTCCCGTTGCAAAGATAACAGCACTGAATCATATAATGTGTTATGAGGCTGGAGAACACATAGCAAAGGATTTGAGACCATTCCTCCATACAGAATCCCTCCAGATCCTTCAGAATCCTTGGTCCTCGTTTGTGGACTCTCCTCTTCAGCTCAGACCACAGCTTTTCAACTGGATTCAGTTCAGGGGACTGGGATCGCCATTGCAAAATCTTGATTTTGTGGTCAGTCAACCATTTTTGTGTAGATTTTGAGGTAGGCTTTGGATCATTGTCCTGCAGGAAGATCCAAACACAACCCACATTTAGCCTTCGAGCAGAAGCAGACAGATTTTGGTCTAAAATCTCCTGGTATTTAATGGAGTCCATGATGTCATGTACACTAACAAGGTTCCCAGGGCCTTTGGAGGAAAAACAGCCCCACAACATCACAGATCCACCACAGTGGGGATAAGGCTCTTTTCTGCAACTATGCCTCTTATTACACCAAACGCACTTTTGGTAATTTTCATCTCGTCTTAACATAGCACATAGCAAGTTCCAATCAAAATTTTAATAACATTTAACAAACTCCAGGCACGTGCGTTTGTGGTTCGATGACAGCAGAAGCTTTCTTCTGACAGGCCTTCTAAATAGCTTGTTGGTATAGAGGTGACATCTAATTGTACTTTTTGAGACTTGGTGACCCCAGGATGCACCCAACTTCTGCAATTCTCCAACTGTGGTTTTTGGGAGAAATGTTTTCCTCTCGAACCATCCTCCTCACTATGCGTGGGGGAAAATGACACTTACGTCCTCTTCCAGGCAGGTTCACCACAGCTCCAGTCGCTTTGAACTTCTTAATTATTACTATAATGGTGGAAATAGGTGGTTTCCGACATTAAGTTATGTTTCTACAGCCATCGCCTGATTTATGAAGGCCAACAACCTTTTGTTTCCGTTTCTTTGTGTGTTCTCTGTTTTTCTCCAGGTTGAAAAAAAGGGCTTTTGGACTGTGTGTCAGCTCATAAGTATATGCCAGTGAAACAGGAAGTTGAGAATGACCACATAATAGTTCCTAAGACTCAGATGTGCTTAAAAAAAGTTTAATATGAATGGGAATATACTTCAAGTGCAGGTAGCCCTCCACTTTTTGTCTGTCACTAATATTCAGAATGAAAGATTGTGGGAGATGAAGTCATGCAGACATATATCACAGGAAATAACCCACTGCTTATTTCCTATTCACAAAAAGTAGCACCGGGTTTAATTTTACCACATACAGTGTAAATTCATTACAATTTATAATTTATAAACACTTTAAAAAAAATAAAACAATTACTCCGGGACATTCATTTATCATGGTAAATAAATTCAACAGAAGTTATTACACATCACTTGAATGTCTTTGGGGGTTGTTAATTACACTAAATGTTTACTGCCTGCATGCAGTCTTCTTCCCAAAATTAACTGAGAAAGAAGAAAAAAACCTCAAATTTATAATCCTACCTATCCTTTCTCAAGCATAATGCCTTTTTAAACAGCAAGTATATCTCACCACATTTGTCAAGGGGAAAATACATCGGCGTCATTAAAATGCACCATTTCCAACAGAGAAATAAATGTTCAACAAAATGAAGGATCTGAACTATTGGTGATTATTTAATTTAACTGCAACATTGAAGCCAACACAACATAACAATGAGCCCAACCACGTGAGCGGAAACATAGGAGGACGGCCGTGTTTAACAGGGTTTAACAGGTCATTACACAGCAGTATACATAACAAACAGTTTAATTACTATACAATTAAATTACTGCTGAATGAAGTGACTCGTTCTCTGTCGGCAGTGCAGTCATACAGCGATTAGCACCTCAGAATGAGGCCCAATTAGTTCAGTAGAGTATATGATTACATATGTAATGCTGCTTGTCTATACTAAAAATAATTATTATTATGAAGTATTATTATTATTTATATAGCACCTTTCATGCAAGTTAATTGTAGCCTAAAGAGCTTCACAGAAAACATAAGAGATACAAAGACAATACTCTAAAAACAGGTCCAGAAAAACACAAAATCATACATAGTGCTTATAAAAATGTTAAATACTAATCATTAATATGTGAATACTGCAAAGTGCTACTGAAAAACTGTGTACTCCTGTGAGTGCTCTGCGCACGCTAAAACTGTGTACTCCTGTGAGTGCTCTGTGCACGCTAAAACTGTGTACTCCTGTGAGTGCTCTGTGCACGCTAAAACTGTGTACTCCTGTGAGTGCTCTGGGCACGCTAAAACTGTGTACTCCTGTGAGTGCTCTGCGCACGCTAAAACTGTGTACTCCTGTGAGTGCTCTGCGCACGTTAAAACTGTGTACTCCTGTGAGTGCTCTGCGTGTAAAAAACCGTGTACTCCTGTGAGTGCTCTGCGCACGCTAAAACTGTGTACTCCTGTGAGTGCTCTGTGCACGTTAAAACTGTGTACTCCTGTGAGTGCTCTTCGGGTAATAAACCGTGTACTCCTGTGAGTGCTCTGGGCACGCTAAAACTGTGTACTCCTGTGAGTGCCTGCGCACGTTAAAACTGTGTACTCCTGTGAGTGCTCTGTGCACGCTAAAACTGTGTACTCCTGTGAGTGCTCTGGGCACGTTAAAACTGTGTACTCCTGTGAGTGCTCTGCGCACGTTAAAACTGTGTACTCCTGTGAGTGCTCTGGGCACGGTAAAACTGTGTACTCCTGTGAGTGCTCTGCGCACGTTAAAACTGTGTACTCCTGTGAGTGCTCTGCGCACGCTAAAACTGTGTACTCCTGTGAGTGCTCTGCGCACGCTAAAACTGTGTACTCCTGTGAGTGCTCTGCGCACGTTAAAACTGTGTACTCCTGTGAGTGCTCTGCGCACGTTAAAACTGTGTACTCCTGTGAGTGCTCTGGGCACGCTAAAACTGTGTACTCCTGTGAGTGCTCTGGGCATGTTAAAACTTTGTTCTCAAAATTACAAACAAATCCTTGGAGACAAATAAACAGCAAGTTCTGCATTCATCAGCAGTCAAAATCTTCAATATCATCACTTACTTAAACAACAAATTGAGCAATGGCTATTACATTATTACATTATAGGCATTTAGCAGACGCTCTTATCCAGAGCGACTTACATACTTCTTATTACATTTATCCATTCATACAGCTGGATATATACTGAAGCAATGCAGGTTAAGTACCTTGCTCAAGGGTACAACGGCAGTGTCCTACCTGGGAATCGAACCTGCAACCTATTAAAGTAAAAAGGCCTCAGACCTGCATGCACTTCTGTAATAGTTATGTCATGACACTGATAATTATGTGTTCTCGCTAGCCAGCGATAGGCTAGCCTATATCTATCTTTGTCACGAGCTAGCGATCTTTATCTATCTATATATACACATACTATAGATAGATTTATGTATAAAACTCAACATGTAGACCTGCCTGTGCTTCTGTAAGCCAAACTACAGTGATTCCTAACCCTACTGTTTCTGTGAGTCACAGTAAACCTTAACTCAGACCTGCCTGTGCTTCTGTAAGCCAAACTACAGTGATTCCTAACCCTACTGTTTTTGTGAGTCACAGTAAACCTTAACTCAGACCTGCCTGTGCTTCTGTAAGCCAAACTACAGTGATTACTAACCCTACAGTTTCTGTGAGTCAAAGTAAACCTTAAGTCAGGTATTTCTGCACTTCTGTAAGCCAAACTACAGTGACTCCTAACCCTACTGTTTCTGTGAGTCAAAGTAAACCTTAAGTCAGGCATTTCTGCACTTCTGTAAGCCAAACTACAGTGACACCTAACCCAACTGTTCATGTGAGTCAAAGTAAACCTTAAGTCAGGCCTTCAGGCAGCCTGTGCTTCTGTAAGCCTAACTTCAGTGACTCCTAACCCTACAACCCTACTGTTTCTGTGAGTCAAAGTAAACCTTAAGTCAGGCCTTCCGGTACTTCTGTAGGCCAAACTACAGTGATTCCTAACCCTACTGTTTCTGTGAGTCACAGTAAACCTTAACTCAGACCTGCCTGTGCTTCTGTAAGCCAAACTACAGTGACTCCTAACCCTACTGTTTATGTGAGTCACAGTCAACCTTAACTCAGACCTGCCTGTGCTTCTGTAAGCCTAACTTCAGTGACTCCTAACCCTACAACCCTACTGTTTCTGTGAGTCAAAGTAAACCTTAAGTCAGGCCTTCAGGCACTTCTGTAGGCCAAACTACAGTGACTCCTAACCCTACTGTTTATGTGAGTCACAGTCAACCTTAACTCAGACCTGCCTGTGCTTCTGTAAGCCTAACTTCAGTGACTCCTAACCCTACTGTTTATGTGAGTCAAAGTAAACCTTAAGTCAGGCATTTCTGCACTTCTGTAAGCCTAACTACAGTGACTCCTAACCCTACTGTTTATGTGAGTCACAGTAAACCTTAACTCAGACCTGCCTGTGCTTCTGTAAGCCAAACTACAGTGAATCCTAACCCTACTGTTTATGTGAGTCAAAGTAAACCTTAAGTCAGACATTTCTGCACTTCTGTAAACCAAACTACAGTGACTCTTAACTCTACTGTTTATGTGAATCAAAGTAAACCTTAACTCAGACCTGCCTGTGCTTCTGTAAGACAAACTACAGT
>CM040399.1:28568155-28588155 GCA_022702515.1 Ilyophis sp. 1 JC-2022 | reverse complement strand
CACCTCTATCCCCTATTACACTTACCACTCACTCCATCTAAACACCACTAAACTATCCCACACCATCACCTCTATCCCCTATTACACTTACCACTCACTCCATCTAAACACCACTAAACTATCCCACACCATCACCTCTATCCCCTATTACACTTACCACTCACTCCATCTAAACACCACTAAACTATCCCACACCATCACCTCTTGCCCCTATTACACTTACCACTCACTCCATCTAAACACCACTAAACTATCCCACACCATCACCTCTATCCCCTATTACACTTACCACTCACTCCATCTAAACACCACTAAACTATCCCACACCATCACCTCTATCCCCTATTACACTTACCACTCACTCCATCTAAACACCACTAAACTATCCCACACCATCACCTCTATCCCCTATTACACTTACCACTCACTCCATCTAAACACCACTAAACTATCCCACACCATCACCTCTATCCCCTATTACACTTACCACTCACTCCATCTAAACACCACTAAACTATCCCACACCATCACCTCTATCCCCTATTACACTTACCACTCACTCCATCTAAACACCACTAAACTATCCCACACCATCACCTCTATCCCCTATTACACTTACCACTCACTCCATCTAAACACCACTAAATATCCCACACCATCACTAGCCCCGATATTAATTATGGCACTGTACCTCTCAAAAATAGGGTTTTATCTCATTGTACAGCAATGCTAATACCTGCTAATACTCACTGTGCACACATCGATCGAGTGATAACACCCGCTCCGCAAAAGCCAACAGGGCTCCAACGCTCGGCTTGAAATGGTCACCATGGCGAACGTACACACAAAGACAGAGAAAGAGAGACAGATGCAAACACACGCGCACTGGCCAATTAAAAAAAGACGGGACGCATTCGGAGCATAGAAAACAGCCTCCTGAAAAATTATGGGATGGATAAAGATTCCAATTTCCCCTGCTAGTGACATCACATAGAACACTATGTCAGAGTGTTCAAATTTCCCTTCCTAGTGACATCACACGGAACACTATGTCGGAGTGTTCAAATTTCCCTTCCTAGTGACATCACACAGAACACTATGTCGGAGTGTTCAAATTTCTCCTGCGGGTGACATCACACAGAACACTATGTCGGAGTGTTCAAATTTCCCTTCCTAGTGACATCACACACAAGACGATGTCGGAGTGTTCAAATTTCTCTTCTTAGTGACATCACACGGAACACTATGTCGGAGTGTTCAAATTTCTCCTGCTAGTGACATCACACGGAACACTATGTCGGAGTGTTCAAATTTCTCCTGCTAGTGACATCACACGGAACACTATGTCGGAGTGTTCAAATTTCTCCTGCTAGTGACATCACACGGAACACTATGTCGGAGTGTTCAAATTTCTCCTGCTAGTGACATCACACGGAACATTATGTCGGAGTGTTCAAATTTCCCCTGCTAGTGACATCACACGGAACACTATGTCGGAGTGTTCAAATTTCTCCTGCTAGTGACATCACACAGAACACTATGTCGGAGTGTTCAAATTTCTCCTGCTAGTGACATCACACGGAACACTATGTCGGAGTGTTCAAATTTCTCCTGCTAGTGACATCACACGGAACACTATGTCGGAGTGTTCAAATTTCTCCTGCTAGTTACATCACACGGAACACTATGTCGGAGTGTTCAAATTTCTCCTGCGGGTGACATCACACAGAACACTATGTCGGAGTGTTCAAATTTCCCTTCCTAGTGACATCACACACAAGACGATTGCGGAGTGTTCAAATTTCCCTTCCTAGTGACATCACACACAAGACGATGTCGGAGTGTTCAAATTTCCCTTCCTAGTGACATCACACGGAACACTATGTCGGAGTGTTCAAATTTCCCTTCCTAGTGACATCACACGGAACACTATGTCGGAGTGTTCAAATTTCCCCTGCTAGTGACAAGAGGGCTTCAAAAAGTCCCAGCACTGTGGCTATATGAAGACATTGCTAAGAATTCTCCTTTAGGAACCCAAACAAAATTACACACAAGAGGCCTGTGGATTTCCTTCTCTTTTTTTGTCCAGACAGTAATCTTGTGATGTCAAAGTTCTGCTGTGCATCCCCTCTCCGACCCCTGGGGCCACATGTATAAAACTCTGAGCAAAAGAATGCGTAAAAGAACGCTCAGGATGAAAGTTGTAAATATGTGTAAAAAAAGCATAGTTTTTTCTAACACGGCTTTCTGAGGGCATTTTTCTGCTCAGCACTGTTTATACATGTGGCCCCTGGTCTATAAGTGAAATACTGTGCCCTGTGACCACGTGGGGGACCGTGGGAGACTGAAATACCACAACAAACACAGCCCCGTGGAGAAGTTTTTCCGCAATCTCAACTTACGCAAGAAAAAAAAAGGCCTTGCGTTCCAACATTTTTTTTTTCTGGTTGATATATTTCACTTGCGCATATTTCACCATCTGTTAGAGAACAATGTTATCACCACATGCTTGCCTTCTGACAATAATTACTATCCTTGTTAAGTACTTTCTTCACAGAAGCCCTTGTTCAGACTGAGTTAGCTCACATCAGTGTAAAATGAAACCCTTGCTTGTTTGGGATACATGCTGAAGCTTACCTGCCTGAGTCTCTTATTACAAGCCTGACCCGTCTGTCCACTAAGGCACTGAGTCTCTTATTACAAGCCTGACCCGTCTGTCCACTAAGGCACTGAGTCTCTTATTACAAGCCTGACCCGTCTGTCCACTAAGGCACTGAGTCTCTTATTACAAGCCTGACCCGTCTGTCCACTAAGGCACTGAGTCTCTTATTACAAGCCTGACCCGTCTGTCCACTAGGGCACTGAGTCTCTTATTACAAGCCTGACCCGTCTGTCCACTAAGGCACTGAGTCTCTTATTACAAGCCTGACCCGTCTGTCCACTAAGGCACAAAGAATTTAGATGAAGAAGCACATCTACCCCTCTGTGTCCTTATCATTTCTCCTATTTATTATCCAGGCAGTGCACATTACCCGACACACAATATACACAAATATGTCTACAAACACACAAACACGCAAACACACAAACACACAAACACACATTTCCCCCCATACAATACACAAATATCTCTACAAACACACAAACACACACATTCCCCTGACACACAATATACACAAATACCTCTACAAACACACACATTCCCCCCACACAATATACACAAATATCTCTCCAAACACACACAAACACACATTCCCCCCACAAAATATACACAAATATCTCTCCAAACACACAAACACACACATTCCCCCCACACAATATACACAAATATCTCTACAAACACACACATTCCCCCCACACATAATATACACAAATATGTCTACAAACACACAAATACATCTACAAACATGCATTCCCCCCACACAATATACACAAATATCTCTACAAACACACAAATACATCGACAAACACGCATTCCCCCCCACTAGTTAGCAGTTGGTTAATTTTCCCTTCTGACTGTTAGTCTTTGGGTTTGTTTAACTTCATGCACACTGCTCTGCTGAAGCTTATTGTAAAGTAGCACTGTGGTGGTTGTTTCAGGTTGTAGCCTATGCAGCGCTTACTATATTTTGTAGTTTTTTTCGTAGTTACTGTGCTGTAGGGGAGCACATTTTGCTGGTTGTTTATCCGCATGGTTCCCTGTTTTAAAGGCTGGTTTTGCAATGCGTTTGTGTTACTGCCCTTCGAGCTCCTGAACAAACGCCTCACCCCCCCACCCCATACAAACATTTAGCTAACAAAGCGAGTGTGCTTTTAGCCATTAACGCCCTGTTTGGGGACCGTTGATAAGATCCATATTGCCTTACCTAAACTGTGTCATTTCTCTGCTGGTAATGTCTCAGCCAAAGAGGCTGGAACAAATCAATGCAAGGATTCATTCAGGAGAAATGAATTGTTGGTAAACTCCAGTACCAACAATCCCACAGGGCAGGAGAAGATGACACAACCGTCCCCTCCAAACAAATGCATACGCAAACACACCCTTGTATCACGAACATGCACATGTCTCAGGCACGCACGCACGCACGCTCAATTCACTGTTAATGGCCACTTCTCTCATCTGCCACATGAGATGAATGCTCCGGTAACACTAACAAAGTGTAAACATATCACTGTTTTTTTTGTTTTTTTTTGTATATCGTCACCTTCTTAAAATAATCGCCTAAGTCATTTTTTGAGGAACATGAGATTTTTGCTTAAATCAGCTCTTCATGATGCTGGCCACCTCTGGGTAAAGTTTGCCTATCCTTTTAATTGAGGATCATGCTGTGTTTTACCCCCCGGTAATGTAATCGCCTAAGTCAAGAGTGCTCTTAGGCTGTTTGTGTTGTTTGCCTAAGTCACAATAAATTTTGACTTTAGCATTTTTTTACAATATATTAATATGGGGCTGCTTCAAGATGAAGAAAAAAAAAAAAAATAAATGTAATTGATTTCCCAGATTCTTCCCGAATAGAAATAGTATAGATAGTGTTTACTACATATATTGGCTATGGCTATATGTTGTGTGTGTAGTTATGTAGTTTTTATCTTAATTTACTTATTATATACACGACAGCGTTATTTGTAAGTCAATAGTCATCTATCATCTTACCCTTTTGTGTTGTGTTTTGTGTGTGAAATATTCATATATTATGTATTTTTTTTATTTTTTGAAAAAATTTGAAAAAAAAAAAAACTTGAAAATGATTTTTTTAAGGTTTTTGTATATTTGAGTTGGCCATTACACTCAAACAATACTGATGCGTACGTAATATAATGGTAATAGTGTCTTTCATTTTTTACACCAGTGTGTAATTGCCATTTATAATTTGTATTCATTTGTTGACTAGTGTTTATTAATTGACGGGAAAATGTCCTTTTGCGGTTTTGAAAATAGGGCTTGATTTTGACAAGAGATACATGAAGTTTTGCAGAAAGTGTTGACCGTGCGGGTTTTGTGTTTATAATTTTGAGAGAGAGTTTTAATTTCAGAAAATGTGTCTAAAGAATTGAGAACAAACTGTGAGAGAAACAAAGAGCATTTCTGGAGCAGTGATTGGAGAACTATTGCAGGTCACTTCAGGATCAAACAAAAGCAATTAAAACATTATAGAATTTAATATTGAGTAAAATTAAAAGCAAGATAAGGTTCTTTTGTTCTCTTTTGTGGTTGGGTGGGGGGTGGATGATAATGAATAATCAGCCCTTCAGAATTCACATTACGGAGATTTTTAAAAAAAACATTCCAAGCATGAATATTTCTATTAATCATTACAAAGTTATTACGCTTCAGCACTCATTAAAAAAAATATATAAAAATGTCAGATGAATTTGCCTGTCTTTTTTCCAAGCACTCAATTTTACACGTTCCTTATTTAAAATGTCTTCAGGACGTCTCAGTGGTAGAAAAATGTAAAGCTACTGTCTGTCTTGCATCCCGTTGCATGGATCTTCCTTTAGTTTTGTTTTCTCCTTTTTTCCCCACAGAATTTGTCCCCAGAGATCATCATTAACGAGAGTGGATGTCAATTCCACTTTTTGTTCCGGCCAATTTGTCAATTCATGTTTTTTTTACTTTTTTTATTTTAAATTATTGTAGTTTATGTTTATAATGATGACAGGCCAGAGATGGAGACCTACTTAAACCAGGCCCGGAGAGTCAAACAATATACTTTCAAACACAAAAGCAGGGGTACATGGTAGAAACAAAAAAAACTATTAAAGAACAAGTTTAGCATGTGTGAAACAGTGTCGTTACAGTCCAGGACTACAGCACTGCGCAACACGGCCGCCATCGGAGCAGTAAAGGGATTTACGAGTGACACAGCCCATTCATTTCAAAGCACAGGTGACATTTCATACCGTCTTCTCTGTGTAGCTCACAGAACATGTGAAAGTTACAATGCAAATAGGGGCGATAAGACCATTTTAAATTATTTGGCACCACAGCCCCTCACCCCCTCTCTTCACTTAATGATGTAACAATGATAACAATTCCTCTACTGGGGGGGGGGGGTAGGAATGAGTCTTCTTCTGTTGCATGAGTCACTCTCTCTCTCGCTCTCTCGCTCTCTCGTTCTCTTTTTACTGAAGCTTGTACCCAAATGTCACATCTTGAATTGCTATGATTTATGTCACCTCCTCAGTTTTGCTGTCTTTTTACTCATTGAGATTTTGAGCCGCTTTCTGCAAGTCACACACTCCTCTTGCTGTCTTTCTCATCCTCATTACTTTGCTTGGTCTCCCGTGGCTGTTATCTTTAGTGAGATCAGTCCATCAGCGCTGTGAGAGTTGAGGAAAAGGCTGTGGGGTGGGGGCTGGGGGGTGGGGGGTGGGGAGGGTTTGCTGGTGTTGGGCGCTTGTGCGTGGAGGGTCCAAGCACACACACTTGTGCACTCACACATAAACACACACAAGCATGCACACACACACACATGCACGCACATGCACGCACACACACACACATGCACACACACACACACACACACACACACACACACATGCACGCATGCAAATCACATCCCCCCCCCCTTGCGTAGGACCTTGGCTGGAGAGAGCATGTGTATTTGAGTAGAAGAAAAAGAAAGTGCAGCAGTCCTTTCTCACTCAGGAGAACCTGCACATATTTCAGTGAATTCAGCAGCCACACAAACTCACAAAGCCACATGGGAAATGTAGGAAATGAAAAGAACTGTAATGCTGACTACAAGAGCGACCCGTACCCCTGACTATAGCTACGGAGCATATTTACTGCAGTACGAACAGGGGTCATGGTACCCCTGACTATAGCAACAGAGCATATTTACTGCAGTACGAACAGGGGTCATGGTACCCCTGACTATAGCTATGGAGCATATTTACTGCAGTACGAACAGGGGTCATGGTACCCCTGACTATAGCAACAGAGCATATTTACTGCAGTACGAACAGGGGTCATGGTACTCCTGATGATAGCTACGGAGCATATTTACTGCAGTACGAACAGGGGTCATGGTACTCCTGACTATAGCTACGGAGCATATTTACTGCAGTATGAACAGGGGTCATGGTACCCCTGACTATAGCTACGGAGCATATTTACTGCAGTATGAACAGGGGTCATGGTACCCCTGACTATAGCTACGGAGCATATTTACTGCAGTATGAACAGGGGTCATGGTACCCCTGACTATAGCAACAGAGCATATTTACTGCAGTACGAACAGGGGTCATGGTACCCCTAACTACAGCTACGGAGCATATTTACTGCAGTACGAACAGGGGTCATGGTACCCCTAACTACAGCTACGGAGCATATTTACTGCAGTATGAACAGGGGTCATGGTACCCCTGACTACAGCTACGGAGCATATTTACTGCAGTACGAACAGGGGTCATGGTACTCCTGACGATAGCTATGGAGCATATTTACTGCAGTACGAACAGGGGTCATGGTACCCCTGACTATAGCTATGGAGCATATTTACTGAAATACGAACAGGGGTCATGGTACTCCTGACGATAGCTACGGAGCATATTTACTGCAGTACGAACAGGGGTCACGCACTGCAGCGTCATTCCTCAGGCCACACATTTCTACAGTTTAAGAGTTTTAATAAAAAACCCTGAACTGAAGGATCCGTCTCGGCCACGTTTAGCTTGGGGACAGCGGCTTTGTTTTTGACAACCGCTCCGTGGGCCGGTGCTAATCACAGATACATCCTGCAGGGCTGCCAGCTGGTGTACTTCTCCAAACACTTCACCCAGAGCTGATGGAGGTTAGGTAGCCATCACTCATCCTCAAAATGGCCTTATAAAAATAACAGGTTAGCGGCCGCTGGGGGGCTTGTCTTGGGAAGGCCCTGCTCTGGAGTGTGAGCATAGGCGTGGCCCCCCCCAGTGTGGCCCCCGGTGTGGTAGGGCCTCCAGAGAGCGCTGGCCCCAGTGTGGCCCCCAGTGTGGTAGGGCCTCCAGAGAGCGCTGGTCCCCAGTGTGGCCCCCGGTGTGGTAGGGCCTCCAGAGAGCGCTGGCCCCCAGTGTGGCTGGCAGCCAGGGTATTAAATTAACCCTTTCACCCATTGGCCAGAGTGGCTAGTGAATTCTAAAAATCACCAGCCACTTACCAGCCACATTACCTTTGACAATACAACACAACAAGTGGCAGCTTGAGTAAAAATCTTACCAACCACAATCAAAAAAATTCTAGCATTTGGCATCCTGCTGGCAGCCCTGCAGAACAGCCATGGCCAGTGGGATGGGGCCGTGCAGGCAGCTCAGTTTCTGTATGAGTTCAACTGCTGGACTAAGGGATAAAGATAAGCAGCTCCTGACGTCCTGCGTTTTTGAGTTTTGGGGGAGTGGGCATGCTCCACCAAAAATGACAGAGAAGGTTGCAGCTCTGATCATGAACATGTACCTGCACTTCCTGGTCACGCTGCACTTCCTGGTCACGCTGCACTTCCTGGTCACGCTGCACTTCCAGGTCACACCGCACTTCCTGGTCACGCCGCACTTCCTGGTCACGCCGCACTTCCCGCTCACGCCGCACTTCCCGCTCACGCTGCACTTCCCGCTCACGCTGCACTTCCCGCTCACGTCTTCTGTCTGTTCCCTTGGTGGTGGAGTCAGACTGTAGAAGAATATGGACAAAGGACTGACATCACACATCCACTTTTCACGGGATTGTAAAAAGTTTAAGCAGCGAAAGTGCTGCCATGTTGTGCAAAAATTTGAGGCAGGGACTGTGCAGTAGGGAGAAGGGGGACCCTTATATGGTTATAACGTCGGGTCCGGGTCCAGTTTGTCCACTAAGTATTTGAGATACTAGTGACACGCAGTAACTAGGACGTGCCAAAAAATGTCCCATATTGCTCCAAAAAATATTAAATATAGCGGCCAAATGATACAATAACTTAACAAATCGGCACGCGAGGAGACATTAGACAAAGAAAAAGCACCTATTGCGACTACATGTTCTTCTGGGAAAAATTTATTGACTTGTAACTTGTACCATTGACTTGCATTTAAAAACAGGCCAGAAAGACCTATACTGGAGCCACTGGGCACCAGAGAGCAACACTAGCAACAGGACCAGTAAGTGAGCTTCAACAGCCAAGCCTGGTCTGGCCCCTTGGGTGGAATGAGTCTCTGTCTGTCTGTCTGTCTGTCTGTGTCTCTCTCTCTCTCTCTCTCTCTCTCTCTCTCTCTCTCACATGGGAGAGTGATGTTAGAGGTGTAGCTGTGTCAACATTATATCATTAGAAGGTTATATGCATAGTATTTACTTTCCTTAACAATACTAATTGGTTGATTTGTTCAGTTAACTTTACACTTGTTGGTTATAAATTATTGGTGATATCACACTTTCATCTGTGAGAGTGACACTGATATCACACTTTCATCTCTGAGAGTGACACTGATATCACACTTTCATCTGTGAGAGTGACACTGATATCACACTTTCATCTGTGAGAGTGACACTGATATCACACTTGCATCTCAGAGAGTGACACTGATATCACACTTGCATCTCTGAGAGTGACACTGATATCACACTAATATCTGTGAGTGACACTAATATCACACTAATATCTTTGAGAGTGACACTAATATCACACTAATATCTGTGAGAGTGACACTAATATCACACTAATATCTCTGAGAGTGACACTAATATCACACTAATATCTGTGAGAGTGACACTAATATCACACTAATATCTCTGAGAGTGACACTAATATCACACTAATAATGTACACAATTACAACATTCCACATTGAGAGAAAATAGCAAACTTAAATAAATAAAAGGTTTGATGGCGGTACAGCTCCAACGGCCTCCATATGCCGCATTGTGACTGAAGAGGGACTTACTCTTCCTCCTCTTCCTCCTCCTCCTTCTTTTCACCCTAATCCTTTTGAATCATCAAACTTCTCAGCTTTTCACAGTTTATACCATGTTTCCTTTGTGTCCATGACTGTTTCCACCCGCTCGGCCTCCTCATCCATCAAACAGGCGTTTCACTGCCCAACTAAGTCTCAGTGCTGTTTCCACCCGCTCGGCCTCCTCATCCATCAAACAGGCGTTTCACTGCCCAACCGAGTCTCAGTGCTGTTTCCACCCGCTCGGCCTCCTCATCCATCAAACAGGCGTTTCACTGCCCAACCAAGTCTCAGTGCTGTTTCCACCCGCTCGGCCTCCTCATCCATCAAACAGGCGTTTCACTGCCCAACCGAGTCTCAGTGCTGTTTCCACCCGCTCGGCCTCCTCATCCATCAAACAGGCGTTTCACTGCCCAACCGAGTCTCAGTGCTGTTTCCACCCGCTCGGCCTCCTCATCCATCAAACAGGCGTTTCACTGCCCAACCGAGTCTCAGTGCTGTTTCCACTCGCTCGGCCTCCTCATCCATCAAACAGGCGTTTCACTGCCCAACCGAGTCTCAGTGCTGTTTCCACCCGCTCGGCCTCCTCATCCATCAAACAGGCGTTTCACTGCCCAACCGAGTCTCAGTGCTGTTTCCACTCTTTATGGAACCTTTGGCTTAAAAGCGAAAATCAATACACATGATTCTGATGGCTGTATGTATTGGTTCAAAAACAGCCAAGACCGTGGCCTGGATTCAATCAATTTCTGTCCTTATCTGTTTCCAAAAAGGCCAGAAACATTTGAAGGATGGAATGATGTGTTCATTGAAGTTTGAAAGAATGCAAAATGAAGGGAAGAGGTTCTCATCTCTCTACTGAAAAAGAAGCAAGTGACAAAAAGAAGGGAAGCGATGGCCAAGCATCCGATTGGCTGGCGGAGCAGACCAGAGCTCGGCAATAACAATGTGACCTTTAACGGGAACATTGTGATGAGACGAATCGAGCGCAGGGATACGTTTCCCCCGCCTCCTTCTAACAGAGATAAAGCAGTAAAAAAAATGAGTTTATACGTTTATCTCGTTGATGGTGTGTAACTGATATCAGAAACAGCATGATGCAGAAACAGCAGGTAACCAATGTATTGCAAAGCAGGATCTTCACATCCATTTGAAAAGTGTATAAATGCTAGGAAAGCGCATTCCCTTTGTCCGGTGAGATTTGACGGAGTACAGAGACGTCTCCCCGTACTTTGTGATTAAAACAGGACTCGACTTGGGTTGTCTGGGCACTGACAAAAGCGTCCCGCCTTCATAGTACGTTCAGAACAGATGGCAACCGAGATTAGGGCTTCAAACAAGCGGCTGAAGGAATTGATTGGTTTCTGTTTTATATTTGTAAATAATTTGGAACAAATTGTAGATTAAACTTGTCAAATTTGTTGTGTCAAATAATGTTCATACATAAGAAAATATGAAAAAGTCTAAGGACGTGTGTAAGGGTCTAAATACTTTTACAACCCACTGTATATATGTGTATATATATATATATAAACAGACACACACAGACACACACACACACACACACAAATATACACACAATCACAAACACAGGTACACACACACTACACTAACAGACACACACACACTTAAAGAAATATACACATACATACAGAAATATACAAATACAATCACAAACATACATGTACACACACACACACACACACACTCCCAGACTGTGGAAACACGAGCACACACACGCACACATGCAGGCACACCCACACACCGACATACACACACACACACACACCTCCACTTCTCATGGGGCTCTCACAAATATTTATGACAGTTACATTTGACAGAGCTCTGTAAAACAAGAAAGAGTGCACGTCCCACTCTTATTGCCGGTAAAGCAGAAACACACTAAAGAGTGCACGTCCCACTCTTATTGCCGGTAAAGCAGAAACACACTAAAGAGTGCACGTCCCACTCTTATTGCCGGTAAAGCAGAAACACACTAAAGAGTGCACGTCCCACTCTTATTGCCGGTAAAGCAGAAACACACTAAAGAGTGCACGTCCCACTCTTATTGCCGGTAAAGCAGAAACACACTAAAGAGTGCACGTCCCACTCTTATTGCCGGTAAAGCAGAAACACACTAAAGAGTGCACGTCCCACTCTTATTGCCGGTAAAGCAGAAACACACTAAAGAGTGCACGTCCCACTCTTATTGCCGGTAAAGCAGAAACACACTAAAGAGTGCACGTCCCACTCTTATTGCCGGTAAAGCAGAAACACACTAAAGAGTGCACGTGTTCAACTGTAAGCTTACCAATGCTGATGTCAACATTTGCGCATAATTATTTTAGAGCTGTTGTTGCTATTACCCAGAGGACCAGCTTACAGCCAATACACCACGGATCAGTTCATCTTGTATGATATTATACCCATATTCTCAAATAGCCACAGAAGTAAAGGCCTGTATAAGCGTCTCCACTCTGCTCTAATTTTATTTGGACATTTGAAACACCTGATTGGTTCTCGTCATTGCAGCCCACTCGACCGGCTGATGTGGTTGGACCTCATCTCATTTATGGCTCTGCTCTTATTTTATTCGATTTGTTTTTGGAATTCGAGACACCTGATTGGCTCTCATCAGCGTGGTCCACTCGACTGGGTGATGCGGTTGGACCTCGTCTCATGTATGGCTCTGATCTTTTTCTTTTCTTTTCTTTTTTTTTTTTGGAATTCGAGGCACCCGATTGGCTCTCATCAGTGGGGTCTACACGACCAGCTGATGCGGTTGGGCTCCTGTGATTGGTCACGCCGTGCAAAATCAACCCCGTCTCCAGATGGTCCTTAACATCCCAGAACTCGTCGTACTCGAGCCTTGGAGCTCCGCTCGAGATCATAACTACAGTGCTGTTCCAGTACCCTCCCCCTGCTGAACTACAGCTGCTGTTACAGTACCCTCCCTCTGCTGAACTACAGCTGCTGTTACAGTACCCTCCCCCTGCTGAACTACAGCTGCTGTTCCAGTACCCTCCCTCTGCTGAACTACAGCTGCTGTTACAGTACCCTCCCTCTGCTGAACTACAGCTGCTGTTCCAGTACCCTCCCTCTGCTGAACTACAGCTGCTGTTACAGTACCCTCCCTCTGCTGAACTACAGCTGCTGTTCCAGTACCCTCCCTCTGCTGAACTACAGCAGCTGTTCCAGTACCCTCCCCCTGCTGAACTACAGCTGCTGTTACAGTACCCTCCCTCTGCTGAACTACAGCTGCTGTTACAGTACCCTCCCCCTGCTGAACTACAGCTGCTGTTACAGTACCCTCCCTCTGCTGAACTACAGCTGCTGTTACAGTACCCTCCCTCTGCTGAACTACAGCTGCTGTTACAGTACCCTCCCCCTGCTGAACTACAGCTGCTGTTCCAGTACCCTCCCTCTGCTGAACTACAGCTGCTGTTACAGTACCCTCCCTCTGCTGAACTACAGCTGCTGTTCCAGTACCCTCCCTCTGCTGAACTACAGCTGCTGTTACAGTACCCTCCCTCTGCTGAACTACAGCTGCTGTTACAGTACCCTCCCTCTGCTGAACTACAGCTGCTGTTACTGAGTGTGATATTGATAAGTACTCAAAGCAGCGTTCATGTGGTTAATATGTCATTTTCACAGTCGCTGGCGGGTACCACATCCTGTCATCACACTGTTCTATTGGCGGGCCCTGCGGCCTAGTAATGGGTCTGGACCCATCCGGACCGTTGCTGGTGCCGACCGTGGCCAGCAGCCCCGACGGCGGTGGTGCATAATTGGCTGTAGCGTCGCCCAGGAAACGAGAAAGTGCATTCGCCTGGACAACCCCCTCTGGTGAGGTCCCACGGCGTGTCTGCCTGACCTACGCGTGAAGTGATATCCTCAGAGGCCAGCTAGCGGAGTGTGGAGCAGAAAAAAAAAGCATATGTTTTGGAGGAGATTGCATTTATTGATTGATTTATTATTATTTTTTAAACCCAAAAGCAGCAGCTGGTGTGCTGGGAGGAGAAACAGCACGCTGGGGGTGTGGTCTCGGCTTACAAATACAAGAGTGGACAAACCAAAATTTGGAAAAAAATAAAATAAATAATAATAAAAAATTCCACTTCCACTTCTGGTGTGGCGCTGTGCAGTCTCTCAGGGTTACGCTCTTCTGGTGTGGATGAGACTGTAACGCTGTGCAGTCTCTCAGGGTTACGCTCTTCTGGTGTGGCTGAGACTGTAACGCTGTGCAGTCTCTCAGGGTTACGCTATTCTGGTGTGGCTGAGACTGTAACGCTCTGCAGTCTCCCAGGGTTACGCTCTTCTGGTGTGGATGAGACTGTAACGCTGTGCAGTTTCCCAGGGTTACGCTCTTCTGGTGTGGCTGAGACTGTAACGCTCTGCAGTCTCCCAGGGTTACGCTCTTCTGGTGTGGCTGAGACTGTAACGCTGTGCAGTCTCTCAGGGTTACGCTCTTCTGGTGTGGCTGAGACTGTAACACTGTGCAGTCTCTCAGGGTTACGCTCTTCTGGTGTGGCTGAGACTGTAACGCTCTGCAGTCTCCCAGGGTTACGCTCTTCTGGTGTGGCTGAGACTGTAACGCTGTGCAGTCTCTCTGGGTTACGCTCTTCTGGTGTGGCTGAGACTGTAACGCTCTGCAGTCTCCCAGGGTTACGCTCTTCTGGTGTGGCTGAGACTGTAACGCTGTGCAGTCTCTCAGGGTTACGCTCTTCTGGTGTGGCTGAGACTGTAACACTGTGCAGTCTCTCAGGGTTACGCTCTTCTGGTGTGGCTGAGACTGTAACGCTCTGCAGTCTCCCAGGGTTACGCTCTTCTGGTGTGGCTGAGACTGTAACGCTGTGCAGTCTCTCAGGGTTACGCTCTTCTGGTGTGGCTGAGACTGTAACGCTGTGCAGTCTCTCAGGGTTACGCTCTTCTGGTGTGGCTGAGACTGTAACGCTGTGCAGTCTCTCTGGGTTACGCTCTTCTGGTGTGGCTGAGACTGTAACGCTGTGCAGTCTCTCTGGGTTACGCTCTTCTGGTGTGGCTGAGACTGTAACGCTCTGCAGTCTCCCAGGGTTACGCTCTTCTGGTGTGGCTGAGACTGTAACGCTCTGCAGTCTCCCAGGGTTACGCTCTTCTGGTGTGGCTGAGACTGTAATGATGTGCAGTCTCTCAGGGTTACGCTCTTCTGGTGTGGCTGAGACTGTAATGATGTGCAGTCTCTCAGGGTTACGCTCTTCTGGTGTGGCTGAGACTGTAATGATGTGCAGTCTCTCAGGGTTACGCTCTTCTGGTGTGGCTGAGACTGTAACGCTCTGCAGTCTCCCAGGGTTACGCTCTTCTGGTGTGGCTGAGACTGTAACGCTCTGCAGTCTCCCAGGGTTACGCTCTTCTGGTGTGGATGATCACATATTGCGCATCCAATGCCATTCTTAAACTTCATCACCAAGGAAACACATAGATGCTGCATGTCCAACCAAACAAAATGTAAGATACTGTATATCCATGCAGCGCATAGCCTATATTTAGTTTTTCTTGTGCTGCAGAAGAAGCAATTGTTCACTCTCTTTTTTTGGCCTGACCTTAATGGAGTATTTTAACACCTCATGGCTGAATTACTCCACAGCGTTTTTTTGTGTGTGCGCACGGCGGGGAAATAAATAACGCTCTTAAAACTAACGGATCATTTCCCTCAGGTGAAGTCGCCTTGCCGGCTCCTGACCAATCAGCTCTCAGCACGTGGAGCCGTTATTATAGCGATGTTATTAGAGGACGTGGGAAAGTCGATGCATTTCATTTTCTTACGCAGTGAACATTTATTTTTATGCCCCCCCCCTTGGTTTTGTGCTGGGGCTGATCGATGGCCTTGGAGCCAAAGGGAGGTGAGATTTCAAACTCTTGCTGGTTTAAAATGGACGCGGCTCCATAGCGTTACGCTCGGCTTCTCGCCTTCGTGCCGCTGATACACCAACCAAGCCTCCAACACCGACCAAGCCTCCAACGCCAACCAAGCCTCCAACACCAACCAAGCCTCCAACGCCGACCAAGCCTCCAACACCAACCAAGCCTCCAACGCCGACCAAGCCTCCAACGCCGACCAAGCCTCCAACGCCAACCAAGCCTCCAACACCGACCAAGCCTCCAATGCCTTCAGCTTCAAAATGAAAACCTGCGGCCCTGATCGCATTTAAGAGTCGATTAATTTCAAGTATCGTCAATACTGTGATACAACCAACAGTCAAACATTTTATCCTGGCACAACATCGCTTTCATCTGCACACAATTTCTGGGCAGCCCAGCTAATGGAGCTAAGAAAAATGTCAGCTTGTTTCATAGCACACGCCCTATTCCACGTAGGGTCGGAATAGGAGAACTTTCTTCTTCTTGATAGGCCCAGTCGCGGACCACTCAGAAAGGGGGGGGGGGCGGGTTGGGGGCAATTGCGATCGCAAAATTGCCAGACGGCCAGTCTGACCATGGGGACACGTATGCTAGTCTGCTAGTCTGTCCTCATCTGAATTTATGGAAGATGATGCAGCGAAGAGACGGGTCTGCAGATGTGACTGGCCAATAGAAAACAGGGGCGGCAGAGGGCAGAGGCACTTTCTTAAAGTTATGAATGTGTGTGCAGCCACCACACAAAGAAAAACAAGCACAAAATTTTTTGTTTTTTATACATTTTTCATCTCCAACAAATCACACGGTGGACATTTTAACCTGGTTGTTCCCATCCAAATAAAATTATGCGGTGACATTCATACGGAATATGGGGGCATGTGACATTTCCATTACCGTAATGCAGGGGGGGGATTTACACCCATATTATTCCTCCCCAGACATTCCCAGGGCTACAGGAGCCCTCATGGCCAGCATTCTGTCTGCAACACTAAATCACACCTATCTGGAGAACCCAAATCTCGTCTCCCACTCATGTGGGTGGAGTACAGGGTGGGAGGGGAGGTGTAAACAGAGCAGACATAGAGCTGGAGTGTAGACTGTGTGCTGCTTGGTTACCAATTACACACAAGAAAAGGTGCAGAATAAAGGCCACGTAAAGGCAATATGAGAAAGAAAATACATGCACACGCGTACATTCGCATACGAGAGGCCGTTTAGGCCATAAATCATACTTGACTTCACACACCATCATACTCTCTCACACACACCATAATACTCTCTCACACACACCCTCTCACACACACCATCATACTCTCTCACACACACCCTCTCTCACACACACCATCATACTCTCTCACACACACCCTCTCTCACACACACCATCATACTCTCTCACACACACCCTCTCTCACACACCATAATACTCTCTCACACACACCCTCTCACACACATCATAATACTCTCTCACACACACCCTCTCACACACACCCTCTCACACACACACCATCATACTCTCTCACACACACCCTCTCTCACACACACCATCATACTCTCTCACACACACCCTCTCACACACACCCTCTCTCACACACACCATCATACTCTCTCACACACACCCTCTCTCACACACACCATCATACTCTCTCACACACACCCTCTCTCACACACACCATAATACTCTCTCACACACACCCTCTCACACACATCCTCTCTCACACATACTCTCTCACACACACCCTCTCTCACACACCCTCTCACACACACCATAATACTCTCTCACACACACCCTCTCTCACACACACCATCATACTCTCTCACACACACCCTCTCTCACACACACCATAATACTCTCTCACACACACCCTCTCACACACACCCTCTCTCACACACACCATCATACTCTCTCACACACACCCTCTCACACACACCATCATACTCTCTCACACACACCCTCTCTCACACACACCATCATACTCTCTCACACACACCCTCTCTCACACACACCATCATACTCTCTCACACACACCCTCTCTCACACACACCCTCTCTCACACACCCTCTCACTCACACCATAATACTCTCTCACACACACCATCACACTCTCAAACACACCCTCTCTCACACACACCATCATACTCTCTCACACACACCCTCTCTCACACACACCATCATACTCTCTCACACACACCCTCTCTCACACACACCATAATACTCTCTCACACACACCCTCTCTCACACACCCTCTCTCACACACACCCTCTCTCACACACCCTCTCACACACACACCATAATACTCTCTCACACACACCCTCTCTCACACACCCTCTCACACACACCATAATACTCTCACACACACCCTCTCTCACACACCCTCTCTCACACACCCTCTCACACACACCATCATACTCTCTCACACACACCCTCTCACACACACACCCTCTCTCACACACCCTCTCACACACACACCATAATACTCTCTCACACACACCCTCTCTCACACACCCTCTCTCACACACACCCTCTCTCACACACCCTCTCACACACACACCATAATACTCTCTCACACACACCCTCTCTCACACACCCTCTCTCACACACCCTCTCACACACACTCTCTCTCTCACACACCCTCTCACACACACACCATAATACTCTCTCACACACACCCTCTCTCACACACCCTCTCACACACACCATGGTGCATGTGAGACAGTAGAGTATGATGATGTGTGTGAAAAAGTATGGTGTGTGTGTAAGAGCAAGTATGATTTATGGCCTAAACGGCCTCTCATACACGCATGCACACACACAGACAGACAGACCCACACAAACAGCAAATTAATAAATAAAAATTAAATGTAAAAATACAAAGACACGGATGCACAGCCCCAGGCCTCCACATGTTATCATCAGTAACCCAGGAAACGGGGGAGGAGAGAGCTGGGGAGACGTATCCCAGCAGCCTCGATGCTCTCGTCCAGAGTCTCACTTACTCACCACCAGCTCGCAGAGAAATACTTACAAACACACATCAACAAGTCCCGTCCTTGGCTTTACTTTCCCATTAGGCAGATAGGGGGAGATATAGCTGTGTAGAGGGAGGGGGGGGCACATACAGATTAGCTTCCACACAAACAACCACATATCCTTGACTTTTAATTAAAAATGCCATTGTAATTAGACACGGTAGTTTAAAGCACTGTAAAAATAAAGAGTTTGTGCCAGTGCCGTAAAGCCGATCAGGCGATGCTGTGGGACAGAAGGCCTCTCTCCTCTGTCTGTGTGGATAAACTCTTATTTATTTATTTATTTATTTGATTTTGTTATTATTTTTCCTTTTTTCTTATTTGAAAGGAGACCGAAATCCGCTTACGGCTTTTTCCGCAGAAGGGCGAAGGTTTGAAAGTCGTCGGTCCGGTTAAAAAAAGAACGGGTTGCAGATTGAGGTCAGAGCAAATAGGAATGCTCCCCACAAACGGCAAGTGAGATCAATTAATCAAACATTAATCTGCATTCTATTACTCTACTTTTTATGTTTATGCACATCTTTAAACGAGCATTCTGCATTCTGAACATGGCCATTCATCTCATGCAATTTAATCATTTCCGCTGCTTGCAACGGCTGTTTAGTAATATAATAACATCCACATATACTTTATAACCGTGTTATTATTGCTTATAAATAATGAACAAAAACAACTTTCAATTATACCTCTCTGAAGAATTGCGTTAAATGTATTGTAACTATAACAAAATCTTGTGTTATAGACCCTGCTACCATAAACGATATTGCCCGTGCAAGCACTCATTGTATAACACGACTTTCTTATCTCTGCTTTACTATCTATAACAGCGCAATCGCAAAAAGTTAAATAAAAATAAATTAAATAACAAACTGTGCTCCTGGTGCTTCGGCGGAGTTATAAATCTTTAAGGTAAGAAGTCCAATTGTGTGGAAGTTTTCTATCGGCTTTTAAAAAGCACAGTAAAATAACTTGTGCGAAAGAGGGAGAAAAAAGTACTCCAGTGATTTATAATTGCCTGTGGTAATTGGTTTTCTGGAGTGGTGACCATGTGGAGATAAAAACAATGGGCAGAGCTCTTAACAGATGCTGTAATTACCTGTGCAGTGCAGAAACACGCACAAACTCTCTCTCCCTCTCTCCCTCTTTTTCTCTCTCTCTCTCTCTCTCTATTTCTCAC